>JBBPOS010000023.1:0-126993 GCA_038091575.1 Leccinum subgranulosum | reverse complement strand
AAACAGAGTTTTTCAGAATACATATATATTCACGCCAACCCGACTACAGCTAGGACAGCCCCGACAGCCCCAACAGCTAAATATATGTGCATATAGTTACTTGACATTTTTGGTGATGTGGCACCCGACGATCCCTGCCCTCCTTCAATCGCCTGCCCCGCCCTCGCTCGCAATGCTCTGCGACGTATGCACATACTCGTATCCTTGCCTGTCTTCGATCTCCTTGTCTTCGTTTGCGCGCGCGTGCATATACGCTTGACCTCGCACGCCCATGAATGGTACGACAGGCGTGGGTATGCTCTTCGACAGAGCCCGCTCAACCTCTACAAGTTCAAGCCCCCCGTTCGTCGGCAATCGCGCAACGTGGCGATGAACACGACACCATTACCATCCCAACCATGCTCTCCCGAGAGGCGATAATGACGGCACAACGATACCGCGTGGCAATGTCATCACCCATGCCACGACACAGCAAATTTACAACGACAACGATGGCGCGACACGACGCGACGCGAACACGATGGCGACGATGTGCGTACCCACCTTTCCCTTTCCCTCTCCTTCTCCAACTTGGTTGCCCACTATGCTCGCCCTGCATCTCGTCCTCGGACGACATGATGTCGAAACGCTCAAGTATGTGGAAAGCATGCAAAATCTGAAAAGAAGGATCTGATTCCACAGTCATCTACGATTCCTTGACTCGCATAGTCACCAAGTAGATCCATCCACCTAGCCCGCTTGCTGGCACTGTGCCATTCAGCACCGATCCACTTCAATGCATCTGGAATCGATAACGACAACGGCGCCAAACGCGACGAAATTGGTTCCTGCCCTGAGACCTCGACCACGCCGCTTCGAGGTGACGACGACCACAAACCCAACGCGACGGCAACTGGCGACGCGACAACGACAATGCTACGACGCTGTTGACTCGACGAGGACGACTTGATGAGGACGAGGACGAGCATGACGTCACTGACTAGCGACGCGCCGACAACGCAACGAGGGTGAGGATGGTGACTCGACGACGCACCCGCTACGATGACATGACGATGGCGATGACTCCGTGTCGTGCTGGCCACACCACGACATGCACGGCGCTGAGATGGAGAACATGGTCGCCGGTCGGTATGGTAGGGAAGGGGGTGGGCACTGGACGGGTGGAGTTTACACCCTACTGTATTGTACTAGTAGCCAAGTAGGGGTCAAATTTCGACCAGCCTAGTAAGTGGTACTATAATCCATTCCAAACCAGATCTGTTTGCTTGATAAATAAGATTTCCAGCAGATTCATTTACTCTTAAACAATACATAAACCGAACGTGTCGATAGCGGCTGAAGACCTATAAGTACAATGGACAAGAGCAGTGAATAAAAACAACGGCGCTGAAACAAGACCCAAACGCGACGAGATAAGCGCAACACACGCTATTAAGGCTTTTTGGGGGTTTTTTTTTGTAGGTTTTGGTCAAGCAAAGTTACAAACAAAGAAGCATGAACGCAGAAAAGGCGCACTAGGGAACGGCAGCGGGAGGGTAGGGTGGCGGCAGACATAATTAACACTCCCAGGTGGAAGAACACCACCGGCTGATGGCTTGGATCTGGGACGGCGGAACTCCGGCAGCGGCAAGGGAGGTGGCACTTTCTGCGCGCATGGAATGGCCGGAAAAGGATGCCAGCAAGAAGGTGTGTGTTTCTTGACATCGGGATGATAAGGTTCCAGTTAACAGACAATTCCGGACATCTAAGCGCGAATGGAACGAGGCTGAATGTGTGGTGCGACATGAAGGTGACAAAGAAAGATAACGAGTCGAGAATAGGCTCGGGATCAAGATGATCGATGTTACTAGTCTCCCGTAGGCAGACCCTTAGGCAGGAGCGTCGTTCCTTCTTTTAGGGGATGTTACAGAATTCAAGATCAGAATTGAGAGCAGATGCATAGGCTTTGATCGTTCGAGTGCGAGACCAAGAGAAACAGAGCGCTCGACAATGAGGTACTCTATGGATCAGGCCTCCCAATGAGACTGCCTGGCCACAACCGCAGAACTTGAAGTAATCATTTCCGGGCCGCCCTCGGCAGTACACGAGGGGGTGAAAAAGGCTGGATAATCAGCGAAGGTACCAAGTCCAGAGCCTCAGCATTCCGGAAGTGGTGGGAAAGATGATCAGCAATAACGTTTTGAGTACCGGAGACGTGGAAGACGAAAGTCAAGAGACTGAGAGAGCAGAGTGTCGACGACGAGAATGCCACTGAGCACCCAATTCATTGTGGGCAGCGCGGCCAGGAAGTCACAACAGAGGGACAGAGGAAGGGAGGGACGTACGCACATGCCACTCACCCTCGTCGCGTCGTTGTCCGCTGGCTGTATGGAATCTATGGATGAGTCGGTTCCGACTCGGATTGGCACTCCGGTCCGCTGCACCAGCGCGGACCGGGCCTTTGAAACATAAGTGTTTTCTTTGTAAGCCTGAGTCACCTTCCAGCTGCTCCGAACAACTTGAAGAATATTAATTGATCCCCGCGTATCTTTGGCAACACGTTTTTAGCATTCATGAAACTCAACGGGTTGCACCTACCAACCGATCAGCTTCCGTGTGGCATTTCGAACGTCAGTGGGTACATATGTAAGTTGGTGCCAATAGACATCGGGATCAAGTCAACCCTCCAGGATTGGAAAAACTGAAACCAGGGTTACGAACAAGTTGTGAGCCTCGCCATAACCACAGCGATAGCCCTAGGTATGCGTCCTTGAAACTGCCTCTGTTACTATCAAGTTGAGAGCTGAAGGCCTGACCCGATGCTCTGCTAGCCTGCTATCCGGGGCTCGTTGTGTTATGAGCGTGAGGTGTTGAAGGACTATTTCTGGGTTCAAAAAATTTCACAGCTACTCAGAACCTTTTCATCGAGTTCAGCCCAGTCACTGGGGTGATCAAGAGCAGCTCAACTTTCACAAGGTCTCCTTCGTTCACACCCACGTCGAACGATGCCTCTGAGAGTGGGATATGGTGATCTAGTCTCGGTGAGGAGTCCAATCGTTGGCACTGACGCTTTGCACAACAGTCCGCGAGCACTTTTGCTCCCCGTTGCTCCAATTCGCAGCCGCCGATCAGGAGAAGACGTTTACGCTGGTAGAATGTCCCAGTACGTTCTTAGCAAAATTTTGCTGCAGGCTAAACGGCCGATTTTTCTTCCCCCTTGCACATCTTATATGACAGGTGGGACGGGCCAGCTGATCTCCCGCTTGACAAACGACGAAATTGATATCGCAATGTGCGCTCTCAATTCTGTGACAGCGTACCTTGGCGGTTTCTTATCGCCAGTCCTGATACGGCGATATGTACAGCGCCCTCACGGATCCCTTGATTGCAGGGATCGCAAAGGGCTCCAAAGCCTATAAACTGGTCGGAAGTTACGTTACCTCCCCCCTAAGATGGCACGTGCTTCAGGATTCTCCCCGGTCTAGACTTCAGAATCAGAGACGGCTGACGGAGGTACATACTCCAGGGCTGTGATCACAGGACCCGATTCCACATACAGGCAGATATCTGATCTTCAAGGTACGACACTCGGAATATCCAGGAGCGGCAGGTACGATCCGATCTTGCCCCTTTTCTTGAACGGGCCTCGTGATGCAGACTCGTGTCATTGACGTTTTGGGAAAAATAACCTGGTAGCGGCAGCCAAACTATGGCGTACGTCATGGCGTTGCAGCAAGGCTGGGCGACCGAACAACTCCAATTTCAAAGTAACTATATCCACAACGCGTCACTTGACACATGACCTCATTACCACTGGCAGTCAACGATGACATCCGTGGCCTGATCGAGTCGGTCAAGGACGGATCGACGAGCGCGTTCATGTGGGAATGGTTCACCACCAAACCGTTTGCCGATGCGGGCGAATGTCGCTTCGTACGTGACTTTTGACGTTGTTCTCTTACATGGGTGCAGACGCGCGTGTGCGCGCGCCGACGTAACTGACGTACGGAACTCCCTTCCCCCCTTCCCATCGCTCGTATACTGTACGCGCTGTCATCCGAATCGACAATACGCGATGCGCCGGGAATCCTAATCAGATCGGCGAAGTACCGACCCCGTGGCCGTCGTGGCTAATCGCAGCACATCCCACACGCGCAGCACGGTCCGATGTGATCGCATTCCTAGACGGGCTCTCGGTGCACGTACGGAAGTTCGCTTCGCCCGAGCAACGTGCGGGTCCAAGCGTGCAGTTCATCCAGCGCACGTTTGGGTATCCGGAGGAGGACGTCAAGGTATTTTGGTCGCTCCCCTTCACCGCGGGGCTTTTGGCGGTTGGGGACACGGCTGACTGGTCTTTTTTTGATGTAGGCATGGCTACGGGCTGTTGAGTATCCAAACGACTGCGCAAGCATTCCAGCTCATGTCATCTCTGACACACTGGCGTGAGTAATAATGAGGTGCTACGGTCATAATAGCACTGACGGAATTCCCACCTGGCTTTTTAGCGTCCTCCAGAAGGCATGCGTAATCACGGCTCCTAGTAAGGGAGGATTTGACGTGGGGCAGTTCGTGGACGCTAGCGTCGGCAAGCTTACCTGACTCTGACCTGCAAGTTGCATGCATGGTCGTTGACGTTTCAAACCAGTTTTGTTTATTTACCGGAGAGAGAGGCAGGGAGAAGTCCGTTGTCCTTGTTACAAAAGCGGGAAAAGAATGTCTGCAACAGCAATAAGCAATAACATGAATGTAAAACCGTCTGTGTGAATGAATCAAATATACAGTGAAATGCGCGTAGAGCAACGTAGTGTCAAGTATGTGAAAATGTATACCATCTAAGCGTAAAGGGTTCTATTATGATAGATAAGAGCGAATTGTTTCGATGTTGATAGAATTATCCTTTGGAGATACGGCAGGTTTGACGAGCCTGTGTCGGAGGGACGTGTGAGCGGACGACGAGAGAAATGGAGGTCACGCACCGAAGCCAGATACGCCCCCCGCCACTCTTTTCTCGTACAAGCTCCCACACAAACAACTCACCTGCGAGTCCCGAAATACAATCTATCAGGGTGTGCCTGCCTTCTTGTGTCCCGTCTGCCTCGAGAACCCACTCGCCTCGCCAACCTTCACCAAGCCCATCATCGACGTCCGTAAAACCCATCCCGACGCGTGCACGTGCTATCCACATGTACTTCTTGACCATCGCCCAACCACCGGGTGAGCCAGGACTGGGAATACGGGTCGACGTATTTATCAGGGTAGTTTCAGGGACGTCCCCGCCACCTGGTGGAGCAAACGTAAAGGTAGGGTTCGCGTTAAAAGACAAGAGGTGGACGTAGTAAAAGGGCGAAGGGAGGCTGAGGGGGTCTGGGAGCAGTGGTGGAGCTGGTGGAGCAAAAGGAGTAAGGGAATTGCCATCGAAGAGTAGCCATGTGTTTCGAGATGTGAACCTTTCCTCGGGAGGTAAGTCAAGGTGAGATTGTGTACTGTCTGGGGTGGAAGGAACGTAACCAAAATTACAGACGACGTCGCCAGTCGAGAGGTACTGCCAGAGTCCTCCAGCGTAGAGTTGTGTTTCACAAGCGGTTATAACATCGGAAGAGAGGGAATTACAAGGGACGAAGACGCGGAGGACGGGAGCACGAGTCCTTGAGATTGCATAAGAGAGATCGTGGGGAGAGCTGGGAATTCGGAAGTCGTGTGGAGCTTTTCGGAGAGAGTGGGGAGTGGGAGATGAGCTGCCGCTTACCGAGGAGGCAGAGGACATCTCGGCAGAGGATGTGCGTTTGTGTGTCCTGAAAAAAGGACGGGAAAAATCCTCCTCGGAACGGGATGTGGGCCGAGAGTCGGCAAAGGGAGGGATAGGTGGTTGTCGGACAACGGCCGAGCGCCTCCAGGCAGCCTCGTAGTACCTGAGTGAGCGTGGTTCGGTGGGGGGCGGCGGGGGGCGAGAAGAGCCAAAAATAGACATTTTCCTCTTGCGTGGTTTGATCTGTGGTTGTGCAGCGGTATCGGCCCGGAATAAGGGGTTGTTTGAGCTTGTGCGCGAACGTGGAGCACTAGATGAACGCCGGGTCCCTGAACTATGAGTGCTTGCATCAGAAGCGAGGGCATCGGAAGCCTCGGACAGATATGAGAGTGGTGCTGGGAAAATGAGCTCGCGGACGGCACGAGGCGGAGAGCCGGTTATGGAAGGTGATGGAAAACGGGAGGGCTGGCGAGAGAGGTCATAGTCGAGGGGTATAGGGAGGGGGGAGCTATGAACGAGGGACTGCAATAAAAGGACGAAACGGGAGTGGGCACTGGCGAGGATAGCTAGCCGAGCGTTTGTTGCTGCGGTGGCAGCGTCGCTATGAGATGATTGAGGGTCGAGTGATTTGGAGAGGCTGGCGAGTGCGAGCATCGGGTATTGGTGAAGGGGAACGCGTTGTGAGAGTACTGGGCATTTGGATGAACAAGGAGCGTGCGGGGAGAGCAAAAAATGACAAACATAGGAGGTGTAGGTCGTGGAGAGTGACGTCGACGGCCTGGACGGCGGAGGGATCGCACTGGGACAAAGCCGTGCGATATCCGGGAAGGTAGTGGGAGAGAATGACGTCCCTGATCTCAGGAGAGTCCCAAAGATGCCTGATGCCGGCGCAGGTTGCAAAGAGGGCATGGAGATCGTCCCATACGGCGAAGTGGACAAGCTTGGTGAGGATCCGGGGATGGCGTAGAGCGAGTACGGTGTTCCTGTGCATGCGTCGCCATGCCTTTGACTTTGCGAGGGGTGATGCGGTCCTGGGAGGAGCGACTCTGAGCGACTTTGGTCTCCTGGGGAAATCGAGGACAGGGTTCGGCTTTTTCGGGGTGTGGTCGAGGGGAAGAGGAGGAAGGGGTCTGTCGTCGATTGAGGAAGGGACGGAGGAGGAGGAGGAGGAGGAAGCGGAAGCGTCTGAATGTGAGAGAGAGGGGACGCTGTCCGCCGAGTAGGGATCCATGCTGAGGAAGGGGAACTTCATTCCATAGTAATTGTAGGGTTAATATGATCTCATTTACACTTGTTTGGCTCATCTCTCTCTCTTTTCTTTCTTCCCTCATGGCACAGGTTAGTGACGCATCCCCTTTCTAGCGAATTATTACCCTCACCACTACACACAAAGTCTCACACACTCGAACACGACATCTTCGGTGACGGCTCAGAGCTTTCTTCGGAGGAGGAAGGTCCGTCTGCACACACCCAACTCTCGCTTCTATCCTCACCGCGTTACAGACGTACCCCAGCACCGTCAGCGTCCTAAACCAGCCCCAGTCGAGCAGAACGTCTCCGCCTCGTCCGGGGAATCCAGCGATGCATACGAGAATGAGCAGGCCTCGAAGCCAAAGCGCAAAGTCAAGCGCCGCACGGACGATGCGGATGCACGCCAGACTCGCAAGAAGCGCAAGCGCAAGCAGATCACCGAGGAGGACCTAAATGATCTCCCTCCAGAGAAAGGTTCGTTCTCCCCTCCCTTTCCTTTCTCGATTGCCAAACCTTGCCACAGCGAACAAGCTTCGTCTCGACATGCAGTTCGACGCCATACTTAAACCTAAAAAGGGTTCCCGACCCAAGAAGCGCAGAAAGGACGATGAGGAGGCTCTCGATCGCTTCGCAGACGAAGAGGTTTCCCGTCTTCGTGAAGCCATGCTCGGCGCCGCAGCCGACGACGAACAGGCGAACCGCGAGAAGCAACCCGCTACAAATAAGCTCAGACTCCTTCCTCAAGTCATGGACGTTCTCCGCAAGTACGCCACACGTCACGCCACCCTTTTCGTTCGACGCACGCTAACACTTCCCCACATAGGCAATCCCTCTCACAGTCCATCATGGACAACAACCTTCTCGAGGGGGTCCGCAGATGGCTCGAACCTCTCCCTGACCGCTCTCTGCCAGCTCTCAACATTCAGCGTGACTTTTTCCCCATCCTAAAAAAGATGGAGTTCATCGACAGCGCCGTTCTCAAGGAATCTGGTCTCGGCCGCATCATTCTATTTTATACAAAGTGCAAACGTGTCCACCCCGAAATACAGCGCATCGCCAACGATCTCGTCTCCACCTGGTCTCGTCCCATTATCAAACGTAGCGCCTCTTATCGTGACCGTGTCATTCCCACTGCACAAGAAGATACTGCCGAACGTGCGAATGAGCGTCTGAATGCCATCCTCGCTCGTGCAAAGGAGGGCGAGAAGAATCGCATCCGAAAGAATGCTGTCATGATTCCGCAAAGAGATCTTGGAAACTACACGGTCGCGCCAAAGGCCAACGCCGGCATCATGAGAAGCAACCAGACTGTAGAAAACGATGTCGCACGCAGAAAGATGAACGCAGAGCGCTTGAGGAGTCTTTCCAGAAAAGTGTCTACAAAACCATAATGAATGTCGTTTCAGTAGCATCTATCCTAATTCTCTTGTTTGTACCAGTTGACTCCACCTTGGGTATTCGACGCCAACGCCAACGACGGTCCGGCCCATCGGTGTAATTCGCCGCGTACTGGAATCAAAATCCATATGAAATCTCGCCCTGAATTTCGGCCGTCATGTGGCAGAGTCTCCTTTTGACCTCAATTTCTTCTCGTTCTTGTCCAGATCCCGGATGGCAAACCAGGGGAAAAGAACCTTACACTGTGGTTGCCGCCGCACTTGTCCATGTTTACCAGCCCCTCGACCTGAATAGCCGGCGCCTATTACCCGTTGTTGCGGCTGTACAGAGAGACGGTGGACAACCATGTACCTCGGGCTGTCACAGAAACACAGCCCGAGTGGCGGTCACGTACTACTCTAGAACATCCACCTGCCCCCTTCCACGGGTCGCAGCTGCCCCACCCTCCACTCCAGCCTATCCGACTCCGAATCAACCTTCATGATCCGGTCCCTGGATTGGGCGTGCCATCGGGTTACTTGTGCTCTACGGCGAGTTCGGTTCTCCGAGCCCGATTCAGACAACATTTGTCAGTTGTAAGTTTGATGCACTTCCCTCGGAACTCGTGTAAATATAATCCATAAACCCAATCACGTCGCTAGCCTATTACGACAGGCTAGTAAGCACATGTTGGTGTCCAGTCAGGAAGCCGCCGCGGTAAAGTCTGGGCCGGTGAGAAATCCTTTTGAAATGTTCGCACTAATGCTGTATGACATGCATGATTGATCAGTTGATCCGTTGCCGAATAATAATGGCTGTGAGTGTATTTCGTTATTTTCCTGTTTGGCAGCCTATCGACACACGCCAGACTGTCGGTTTGATATGGCCATGCCAGCGACCCTCTTGTTCCTTACCAGCGATTTGAAGCGCTTCAAATTTTCTATACATATACAGATGGTTACCCCTGCAAGATAAAAAAGGTCTGACGTCGGAAGCTCCAATAAACTGAAAAGTTTCCCCCTGTGAGCTGTTTCTAATTTGCTTGGGTGCGTGCTTGAGACAAGTGCATTACTTTGATCAGCTCCGTTTTTCATAGTGCTTTCATGTTCGGGATGAGGTGCGGAATCTCGCGATGCTAGCGGTGCTTGCCAGTGTCCCGTACTACTAACCATTCAACCTCTCAGCATCTCTCAGGCTCGTGCGTGCTTTGAGAAGAAGTCGCAGCAGTAGCGTACCGTGAATCTTTTCAACTTGAAGTGGCCCAAGGCTTGAAGATCCAGGTGGACCCAAGTGTCCGGAGATCTCCGTCCATGATGTCCACACCTGTGGAAACGTATCAACTTTACTGACATATGTGACCGTTTCGGCCGAAATCACGGCGGCGCCGCTGGCTTCCTGGAAGGTATGCTCAAAGTTCTCCAGTCTCGACATGGATCACTGCGCGGAGTATGTTCCATACTTTAGAGGTTTGTCTCTTTCAGCCTGATAATGTGTTTCAAAGGGCTTGTAGATCACTCAATTAACTTGTTTGATGCCATTGATTATCGGGCCAACAAACCTAGGAGATAAGGAGAAGTCGCTACCCCCTGTTACCCCCTGAATAGACGTTGATCGCCGCCGCCGATTAGGTGGCTCTATGACGGTGACCCGCGGACACTACCATCCTGGCGATAACATGGGGGGCTTCCTGATCGAGCGACCACCTACTTCCTCGTTCCTTTTGGTACCTTGGCTCGAATGCCCCTAACCTCCGTGGTGATAACGATTTACCGCCGAGTCTGCTTCGCTGCCAATGGTCCGACAAATGGATTATTGTATTGATCGATTCCGTATCGCAGTGCGAACGGAAGATATTTCAGGACGATCATATCCGCGCCGACTGATCGCTTGGCGAGCTCCCTCGACTTCGTTTTCGACTTTCGAGAAGACTGAACTCCGAAATACCAGTTGCAAACAACGCAAAGAATTTGCGCTTTTGAGGTGAGCTCACGACTCGAATGCGTCCGCACGCAACCCCGTCTTTTTGTTCGAACTTTGGTTTTCGTCGCGGGAGATTGGCGGCACGCACGATACGCCGCTATAAATAACGCGCTTTTCTCGACGGATCCCGATAGACTTTATTGTTTCCGGGGCTCACCCAGTTCTGTCCACCCTCGTCAACCCCGCAAGTCGATCGATGGTTCTATCATTATTCTCTCCTAACCGACTGCGCACACTAGAAACTTATCTACGAGGTCAACTTGACTGGCTGCGGTGCACTCTAGCTGATACTTGAACTCGAGATCGATGTCAGATCCAAAGTTGCGAAACGCTCGGAGGTGACTCGCTTCAAGTCGCAGTCACATGTGTATGGTAGTCTCAGCGTCCACAGGCGTACATGGCTTGTTCCCAAACCCAATTCACTGTGCTAGGCAAGGATGCTCACCCCAAGTCACATCGCGCCAAGGTCATTTGAACGGTCTGTGCATACATGATGATCTTGATGTTCGGATGACCATGTGTAAGCGTCCCCCCGTCTGCGTCTCCAGTCAGACCGCACTCGCTGATCGATACATTGCAGATCATGGTATGGATCTGACGAAGAAATTATCACAATGCGGTTTGACTCACCTGGAGAGATCTGTGTCTAGACAGTAGCCTGTCCTACAATGCATACTCGAGATATGATTCTGTCCATATAGGGTATCAGTAATACGTTATCACTGTGGTTCAACTAGCAAGCTTTGCGAATCCAACTCGTGGTGGTTTGCTACCGAAATCGAACACGGTATAGAACAACTGGAGGAATATGGCCCCAACCTCCCATAAATTTGGAGCTAGTCGGGTTTCAGCAGTCAGCATTGGGACCTGAAAGCGCAAGAGGAAATAATGAATGGGATGATCTCACGATTGTCCTCAGGAGCCACGATCCCGCTGAAACAATCGCTCGAGCCGGACTCAACCTGTCCCTGCTCAAGGACATTGGCAGGGATTGTATACGGCTTTCCACTAATGGTAAGAGTCACGGAAGGAAAGGAACCGCATGGGACTAGTACAGGGAGTCAATCGAAGGATTTGAAGTACCAAATTTGATCAGAACTCACAGGTGTAGTAACCATGCTCGAAGGCCTGACCACCATGCGCCTGGTGCAGGGCCAGAACTCGCGAGGGATCACCAACAATGAAGCTGGCACCAGTGTCGATGATAGCGGGTACATCCATCAGAACTATCTTGTCATTAACTTTAATGTTATCTATCCTCAGCTGCCAGAAATCCTGGAAGGGCAATTTAATTATGCATCCATGACCATTTGGGGTTTAGGCTCACTGGAACTGTTATAGGAGCAAAGGTGAGGCTGCTCTCAATGTAAAGTGCCTTGTTCGTTCCACCGACGTACAGCTCGCCTCCAGAAGCGGTGAGCTTGAATGAAAACATCGGTTGAGGCAGCTTTCCTTCAGTGAAGAGCGTGTAAAACAGGGGGCTCCGAGCATGATACTCAGAGAGAGAAGGGAAAGCCAATCCCAATATACCATCTGGAGGAAACTCAGATACTGCCATCTCAGAAGAGTATGTTGTTGCGACACCGACGGTCTGTATGTCGGCCTACTCATCGGTCAGAATTGATCATGTTCGCAAACAGTGAAGACGTACGGTGAAACCAGCAATGGTTACATTGTCCGTGTATTGTTTACCTATGACAGCCGCATGATCCTCAAATTCTATCCTAAAATATCGATTGAGGGCCTTGGCGGTTGAGGACGAGGCGGGATCCCAGAGGTTATGGTGGCTTCTGCAGTTATTATCACCAGTTGATGCTGGAACAATGAGGTCGCTGGGTCGAGTAAGAGGAGAGAGTGGATGGCACTGACGAAAAACACTTGCCTAGAACCGGTGTCGAACTGGACTTTTAGAAGGTGGCGACGAGCGTGAACGAGTGTCATGAATGCACGTAAAAACGTACCAGCGAAGGATTTGGCGGGAGTGCCGATCGAAATGATCCCATACCATACTTCAGCTTCATGTTCGAGGTGTGTCAAATCAACGCCAGCTCTCCTACTCCGAGTCTGTGGGGACCCGACCCGTTCCACAGCAGAAGGATGCGGCGTTTCCGTCTTCCTTTCAAAACCTTTCACGCCACGAAAGATCTTGGTAAAGTAAACGTGAACAAAAACGATGCTGAGAACATCACTGTGAGGTGGATACACGCACTATGTCGGAATTCGGTGAGGAAATTTTTTTGCTGAGCGGTATGGCCATGCCATTACATTCCCCCCTAGGATCTCTATCGGGTGTTGGGGCGGCCAAAATAGCCACTGTGACTGCAATGCCAGTTGTGATCACCTTGAACTTGAAGAACATTGAGCGGCAAACGTGGAGGAGCAGAAATATCACCAGACTGAAATATGTCGGGATGCATCACGTCCAGGATATAACAAGGATCAAACAGGCTGATGGCATGTTTCAATTAGATCATCAAAGTCAGAGTGTGGCTACTATTAGTCTGGTGACCAGTTCACTAGTACTGTCTATGAGGTTTGTGATCACGCAAACTGTTGATAACAAGCAGAAACCTACATCTTGAAGCCGACAGCCCAGAATTCTTCCTGGAAGTGCCAGGTACTCCGAATGCAAATGGTGTCACGTTCTATTTCGGAATCGTTCAAATTAGAGGGCGATTGGCAAGCCTGTGGCAATCGTGCTTTAAGTGGAACTCTTCATTTCCCCATATCTGATGATAAATAACTAACGGTAGTAGCGGTCACCGGACCCTCAACCACCACATCAGAGTTCGACGAGCTATATAAGTGAACTACTTACAGCGCGTCCTTCAATTGACCATGACATAGTAAGGAAATTAGAAGTTACATGAATTCAGTCGCCGCCGGATGGACATGCGCACCATCTCTACCGATCGCCATCATGTCTCAGTCTGATCCAGAATCACCACTACGTGCGGTCATTGCTAATATAGTCACTCCCGCACACACAGAGCGTGAGCGGCCGTACTTGGCCGAACTCGCTGATCATGCCTTCGCCCTCGTTGATGTGCAAGCTGGCGGTGACTTGAACAACGTTCCTTCAGACATCTGCACCAAGCGCCAGGCAAGGATACTATACTCTATGAAATCCAAAGGGGGACTCCCTCTCCCAATCAAAGTGATCTTGTACCAGGATGTGCCTGCAGGGCAAATCCAGCGAGTGGTCGTCAACTTCCAAACAGAGACCGTGCAATGCGAGGGCAAACCTAGTCTTCCCATAGAAACGTCGCGGATCAAGCTGGCTCAAAAAGAGATCAAGCCATATCTACAGAAGTCATTGAAGATACTGCAGGAGATATGGGGGGAGATATCAGACGAGGTTCGCCACTCCGCTTGCCAGGTGAGGTGGTGTTTCTTTTTTTGTGTGCCACCCAGCCCATCTGACGGACCCAACGAATCTATGGCAGAACTTTTCGGAACGTCTCACATTGAACGAGGTTTCTTCCTCACAAGTTTGTGCCGATTCTGATTTCTTCGAGAATCCATGTCCATCATGCGATGTGTCGACGACGCTGTGCTCCTCATGTCACGCTGCCATTTGCTTGAGTTGGGATTGTCCCGCGTCCGGGCTCATTCCATTCCATTCATGCTGCCGCCATACCTATATTTCCATGTGTCTGCCCTGCTTGCGGACCGCAGAGACCATCCCGCTTCTTGGTCAATGTCCTAAATGCAATCTCTGGTTCTGTGATCGCGAACTGCCAGTGTGGTGCCTGGGCCGACCCAAAGAGACTCCGAACCAGACTCCAAGCAACACCGTATCAATCAGTGTTCGAGAGCACCCAGCCAAGCCTATCGCATGTTTTGACTGCGACAGGGATCAAGAGATTCAAGACGTGTCAGAATGCTCCAACGAAAACTGTTGGTCGAGAGAAGGAAACGTCAAATATCCAAGAATCTGCCAAGCATGCTGCCCTGCGGGTGGGATCTCGTGCGCGTGCGAAGATGAATGGATCTGCGACGACTGCAAAGAACTGCCGATGGCAGACTATCTCAAACAGTGCCCGCGATGCAAGCGAGCGTATTGCGCCGAGTGCGAGTACATCCAATTCTGCGCCGAGTGCGGTCGGACAACGCTATGCGACGACTGTGCGGAAGAAGACCAGAGTTTGTTTGCGGGGCAGGGCGGGCCAGAGGTTCAGGAGGTGGAGAGGCTCGTGGGCGTATGTCAGACCAACTCCTGCTCGAAGGAGTTTTGTGAAGAGTGCCTGGAGCAGCGGAAATGCGCAGGTTGCAACGAAACGTATTGCAGTTCGTGCTTGCAGTACGACCAGTGCAGTTTTTGCCACCTCTCGAGCAATTTTTGTGGGGAGTGCCTGGAAGAGCGGCGATGCTCGGGTTGTGACAAGACGTATTGTAGTTCATGCAAGCCGTCCAAGAGGTGCAGTTCCTGCCCTGCGCCCCGGCGTTTCCGGGTGCCAGGTTTTCCCGATCCCAACAAGTACAGGTACGTTTACTTCTAGTCGCAACGTATATGTATATGACTAGTACTATCCATGTGGTGCGTGGATACTATCTGTGCGCTGATACGACACGAGCGCTGAAGCGTTTTTCTTCAGATCTAGTGACTACATACTTTAACATGGAAATCCGAGCCCTTACTTCATGAGGGTTACGGTACATATTTTTTTTATTAGTCTCTCAGTCTCTTCCTTTCCTTCGACCGTTCTTCGCCCGTCATCGTTTCGTTTTATCGTCACATCTCTTAACTCACACTGACGCTGTCACCTCTCTGCTTCGACCACCCGCTTCCCTTGTCCCCGAACGGCCCGCGTCCACCTTGCCTCCGCCGATCGTGATGGCGGGACCGCTGGACCACCGTGTCCGCGTTCTCCCGATGAGTGTTGCCGTCCGATCTCGTCTTTGTCTTTCCCGTCCTGTACCCTTTCCCTCCTTTTCTCTTGCTATATTTTTCTTTCTCTTTCTTCGCGTCGTTTCTTTGGCGCGCGCGACGCGACGGTGGTGTATCCCCGGGGGCGTGGTCCCGTGAACTCGACTCGTCCTCGGATGAAAGGGGCGGACACTTGACCCGAGGTATAGGGGTGGGACTCGGAATTGTCGAAGTCGAAGACGTCGACTGCTGGCTGACGCGTCCTGTCGCGCCCAATCGGCGCTCGTCGTTGGTCGCATTGTTGCCGCGCCTTCCGTCGTGTCGACGCAGTCCGGTGACGGCGTGGCGAGCGCTGGCGGAGGGTGAGTGAAGGGACAAAGAGAGGGAGGGACGTACGCATGCACGCACGCAACACTTGCCTAAAACCGGTGTCGAACTGGACTTTTAGAAAGTGGCGACTAGAGTGAATGGGTGTCACAAATGCACAGAAAAACTTACCGGAGTGCCGATCGAAATGATCCCATACCACACTTCATGCTCGTGGTTTGTCAAATCAACGCCAGATCCACTACTCCCGAGTCTCTGGGGACCCGACCCGTTTCACAGCAGAAGAACGCGGCGTTTCCGTTTCCTTTCAAAATGTTTCACGCCACGAATGGTCTCGGTAGAACATCACAGTGGATACACACACTATGTCGGAATTTAGTGAGGAAAAATGTTTGGTGAGCGGTGCCATTACTTTCCCCCCTAGCCTGGATCTCGATCAGGTGTTGGTGCGGCCAAAACAGCCATTGTGACTCCAATGCCCGTTATGATCACCTTGAAGAGCATCGAGTGGCAAACGTGGAGGAGCAGAAATATCATCAGACTGAAATGTGTCGGGATGCATCATGTCTAGGAGATAACAAGATCAAAAAAGCTGATGCGGCATGTTTCAATTGGATCATAAGAGTCAGAGTATCGCTACTATGAGTCTTGCGTGGCGGGGAAGAACGAACGAACGACAACTGTCGGATGAGAATGAATGGGGAGTTCGACCCGAAACGCAGCTAGACGACGAGACTCATCAATCGTTCTTCGCCGACTTCACCCGTGGATAAACAATTTCAACGATGTCGTGTTGTTTCTATTGGTGACCAGGTGACTGTCTATGAGGCTTGTGATCACGCAAACCGTCGATAACACGCAGCCACCTACATCTTGAAGTTGACAGCCCAGAATTCCTCCTGCCAGTGGAAGTGGGTAGTACATAGCAAGGAAAGGTATTCGGAAATGGTGTCACGTTCTATGTCGCGAATTAAACGGCGATGCAAGCCTGTCACAACGGATGGATCAAAATTTAATCATGGTCTAAATGGTTAATTAAATGTGAATACAATACTTGAAATTTTGTTCAACATTGGGGCAGGCACAGCATTTCAAATTCTGCTGAGTTTTAAATATACACACACGTGCAATCTCCCACGAAATGTTAGTCTATATATAAAATATTGGCAAAGTCCAAATTCGGGCTAAAACAATAAATATCAACCAAACGACTGTACTTTGATTATATTCAAAATTTTAACTCGATTCTTTGCAGAATAAAATGAAAACGCGCAGAATCAAGTTAAAATTTGGAATATAATCAAAGTACAGTCATTTGGTTGATATTTATTGTTTTAGCCCAAATTTGGACTTTGCCAATATTTTATATATAGACTAACATTTCGTGGGAGATTGCACGTGTGTGTGTATATTTAAAACTCAGACATACATCAAGTCCCTCGGCAGAATTTGAAATGCTGTGCCTGCCCCAATGTTGAACAAAATTTCAAGTATTGTATTCACATTTAATTAACCATTTAGACCATGATTAAATTTTGATCCATCCGTTGTGTGTAGGATCAGATGAAATTTAAGCTTTTATGTAACCTCAGAATAGATAGCTATTATATTTGATAATATAATTACATTTTGAGATGTATTCTGAGCGACTCAAAATTGTGATCTCGTCGATGTGTGAGCTGTTGGGCTATGGCGGAAGATCTGCACAATAAATCCTGCGCGTTTTTTTGCCCAGCGCGCTAAATAAAATCATTCCCTTGCGTGACATCCGATTTTATATGAAATCTGCGCGTTTTTTTTTTGCTTGCATGTGCACGATCTATCTACTTTACAATATGTACCTACATACACAATTACGGTGGTCGTCGTCGCCCGTGGCGTCGTTCGTCGCCGTGACGGCGTGGTGGTGGTAGGGAATAGCACTGTCGTTGTCGTTGGTGTCGCGGGTGAGGCCGGTGAGGGTGCGTGTGTGCGTGCGTGTGTGAGTCGTCGTCGTCGTCATTCTTACAGGGGGTCTTGATGGGGGAAGTTGGTGCCGGCCGGGCGTCGTTGAGGCTTCGAGATGTAGAGAACGAAAGGCGACGAAGCGGTGGAGCGTGGGAATGGTAAAATCCGAGTGGCAGTGACGATATTCAATCTCAGCTCAACCTGACTATGTTTTTATCCTGCACTCATTTCTTGGCGCCTGCGTTCGATCCGGCCACCCAGAGACTCCAACGAGCTTCGAACGATCCCGCCAGCAGTTGAATCCGTTCCGGGAACTATACGGATGACACAAAAAAGGGAGCGAGCGCCGACTTTTGGCGCTGGAAAGGCGACGGAACGCTTGAAATGGCATGATGCATGAAACACGAGACGGCAAGATGCATTGGCTAAGCTGACATCTTCAGCAACCCCCCACGAGTTGCAGGAGACCCACGGAGCGCCATTGGAGGGTATGTAGGGCAATGGTGAGTCCGTGCCGACATATACAGGGCGAAGAACACGTCGCACAGACCAGACTACAACGACCCAGACACCTATTAATTTATCGATCGTTTACGATGCTGGCCACGTAGTGAAATGCATCATGTCTTTTGGGTACACCTTGTGCTAAGGATGTATGTAGAGTAAAACAACATAGTACATACACTGTTTCTGATCAGCACGGCATCCAAAAACGCAGTGACGTGCAGAAAATTGAAAAGCGCGGTGGCATACGAGCAACAAAAAGCGCGGCGAGATTAAATGTGCACCTGTTCCGCCATATGGCTCTGACCGAGCAGGTCCGAGCTGATTCAATAACACACTGTTGCAGGGCAACTTATGCAATCCCAACAACAATGTTGGCATACTCAGTAACCGATGTGATGTTGAAACTGCCGCAGCTACACTGCAAATGTACAGTCGAAACATCACGAAGCGAATCAGAAGTTGATGATGTGGCATTCGTCATCCAATGCCAAGATATGCTCGTATCCGCGCGGATCTTCCTTGGGTATATAGGATCACTGGTAGTACTACTTTATCAATTCTACCTTGTCTGACCTGTCTGTGTTGGAAATGAAGTTGCAGAGCCTCGCGATACTCGCTGCGCCCATCCCATATGCTCTGGGGTTCCCTCACCTAGTTAACTTCCCAGAACATCGTTCCCTGGCAGGCTTATCAAGAGAAGAGGTTCGGGCTGTAGCAAGATCGTTTTCTAGCACCCCCGGTGCACAACCTCTCCCGCCTGCCATCAACGACACGTCTGCCAAATTGGTCTATGACGAGGACCACCCATTCGTGCCTGACCGACCCGGCGATATTCGTGGTCCATGCCCAGGACTGAATACATTGGCGTCTCATGGAGTAAGTGATATAGGATTACAGTCGACTTGTTTGCTCACATATATGAAAGTATATCAACCGTTCTGGTGTGGCCACTCCGGCTGAGATCATCACGGCTGTTCAGGAAGGTCAGCACGTCAAATCATAACACATGGATGTTAGCTGAAACAAATTTGTAGGGTTTAACATGGGCTGGGGTTTGGCGTCGTTCGTCACGTATGGGGTATGGTATATGTCATAGGATGCCCTAGTTTACACCGCTAACAGAATGATGGGATAGGCATTTATCGTGGACGGGAACCATTTGACGAACTTGATGAGCATCGGTGCAAATACAACCGCAGACGATCAGCTTACTCCCGGACTGAACATCCATGGAAACTTTGAAGGTGAGCTTTGTCACCTTCTTCCGGGACAATGGGGTTCTTGGTGCTAATCACCACTGTCGCTTAGGTGACGTTAGCACAACACGGGGAGACTTTTATTTTGGGAACAACTTCAATTTCAACGAGACCTTATTTGATCAGGTACGCAGGATGAGCGACTTCTTCTGTATAAATTCCTCATGCATTGTTCAGCTTGTCGATGCTGCCAATCTCGTCGGAGATGGCCTCCTCACGGTCGAGTCTGTGTCCCTGCAAAAGGCCCACCGGATCAATGACTCGATTGCACGCAATCCGACGTTCTCGTTCGACAGCCCCCGCTACCTTACGGCCTATGCCGAAACGACCTTTCCCCTTGCCTTCTTCGTGAGCAATCAGACGGTGAACACGACGCTCAATGGCACGGTCGACAACGCACGAAGTTTCTTCGACTCGCACAAATATCCAGATGAATTTTATCGTCGCCAGGGTTCATACGACTTTCCTGAAGTCCGCGTCATGTTTCGCAAGATATATGACTTGATCCAAGTGCCCCCGGGTCGCAACGAAGGCGCGGGAAACTTTGTTGTGAATCCAGAAGACGATGGGAGCGTACGTCGACGTCGAAAATCTGGCCCGCCGTTTCCTCTAATGAACCTATTTTTAGACATGCTATGGGTATCACAGACAGGTCAACCTAACTGCTCAACTTTACCCAAATCCCACATCGGAACTCGAGGCGGCGATCAAAACCAACATCGCGACCTTCTACCAGACTCTCCAAAACCCGACTTGTCAGCAACTCTTCCCTTTCGGACAGTGAGAAACGCTAACTCAGATGAGACTGATATGTCCCATTATCAAATGTAGCGCCTCTTATCGTAACCGTGTCATTCCCACTGCACAAGAAGATACTGCCGAACGTGCGAATGAGCGTCTGAATGACATCCTCGCTCGTGCAAAGGAGGGCGAGAAGAATCGCATCCGCAAGAACGCTGTCATGATTCCGCAGAGAGATCTCGGAAACTACATGGTCGCACCCATGGCTAACGCAGGCACCATGAGAAGCAACCAGACCGTAGAAAACGATGTCGCACGCAGAAAGATGAACGCAGAGCGCTTGAACCTGAGGAGTCTTTCCAGAAAAGTGCCTACAAAACCATGATGATTGATGATGGAGTCACGTTCTTGGAATCACCTGTACATGGCAATCGTGCTTTAAGTAGGTGGAACTCTTCACTCCTCATATCCGCTGATAACTTACTAACGGCCGAGACGACACTATATTACTGGAGGCCAGCTCCGATGAGGTAGATAGTACTAGTGACTCGTACATGGCGCCCAGTGAGAATCGCACATCCGGAAATCGACTCGAAGTATGATATTTCCAGATGACTTGGAGGCAAGGGAGGCACGTAAAAAAGAATTTGGACAGATAGCCGAAGCTGTGACCGGTATTGACGTGAGAGAAAAGCCTTTGTATACTTTGTGAATGGCCCATCACCAGCTTCACGGTGCACTGCGCTTGAGCAGACGTTAGAACGCGGTGAGGATCACAGTAGTAACAGCACTCGTCAAGAAACCCGTGCTCATCCTCAATGGTGCCATCTGGGATCGCCAATAGCTTCTGTGTCCAGCGTTGTGATGTCAAGGGGATATAACTCCAAAGAGTTGCGCAATTGAGAGCCACATCCCGCCAGTACCGGCAGACGTACGAAACATTGACCCAGCTGGGCCCAGTTGGATTGGAATGATTATACTCTTCGTAGTTGTAGGAGCGACGAGCGATATGGATGAATATGGATTCCAGTATCCCGGCTGGAAGGCGATGAGACACGTCTATGGAAGGGAGACTCTTCTGGTGGTCAAGGCAAGAGTTATGTGGCAACGGACTTGGTGATCCACTGACATGGATCTCTTCATCCGCACGGGCTCTGGTCATAAAGAAAAAGTGGAACTCGAACGCTATAGAAGTGGTATAGTCAGTCACTTAACCAGGAGCAGTACTCGAATAATTACGGGGTTAGAATAATATGTTGAAGGTCGTGAAGTTGAGAGAATACGAGTTCAAGTTATTCTTGCCCCTATTTGAACACTGCCACCGTGATTCTCGGGCACGCATGTGACGATGTTTTCAAGGTTCCGAGACTAGCACTAGGTTCAAGCCAATCCGCGAATCATGTCCGACCCACAGAACTTCAACGAGGTCTCAAGGCGCATCCGCACGCTGACCACTATCCTTCAGGCCTTGAATGCGAGGTCTGAACCCACTAGCCACCGCGAGAACGTTCCTCGTTTCTTGCGTCACTTCGTGACCCTTCTTACCTGCGGCGATAAGCATAGTCCATCTGCAGCAAAGGTCATGGCGGCGACGGGAAGGATTGAAAGTGATGGAATAGCGCGAACGCTTCTCGTCACTCAAAATCCTCATTTGAAATCGAAGGAATCCACTTTGAGGGTCACAAAGATACACAAGACAGAAAAGTCGTTCCATGACATTGTCAACGGGTACGTGATAATAAATCGCCGCAATCGATCATGTTTGCAATTTATCATGCTAGCCCCGCGGACGCGAGTTCTTTGGAAGATCACATTGCGGACATCTGGGCCGTCCTCGAGCATTACAACAACAAAAGAGCACAAGATAAACAAACTGATTTCGTCGCTTTGCAACGTTTTGTGGTCATGCGCTGTTATCGGAAAATCTCAGCAAGGTTTGACGAAGACAGGCGACTATTTGACGGTCATCGACTCTTTGATGTCATCGCGACGTGGAAACCTCTGGAAGGCGAGGACAACGAAGCCAAGTTGCAACCACGATGGGTTCCTATTCCTGGGGTGTTGGCCATTATCTTCCCTAACCTCATGCCTGAGGAGTATAGACGCGATGTGGATGGACAGCTTCAGTGGAAGTTGTCAAACAAAACATCGCCGTTGTGGGTCAAACTTCTCGGAGCAATTCTCATGGCCTTGAATCGCAGTATTCAAAAAGCTGAACAGCCTCTGAAAGATGTTGGCTGCAATTCTTTGACGCCGGCACAATCTTCCGCGGTCGCTGATGTCGCCATCTGGTGCAATAGTTTGTATATCTTCGTCTTCTGGAACGAAGTTCTGCAGGACCTCCTGGAGAACACCAGTCTCGGAGAGCATTTAGGCAGGTCTCTGAAATTCAAAGATGGTCCGTGATTTTGGTCCGTTCCATTCTACTTAGATTGTTATCGTCGCCAGCTAGGAATGATGAAAATGAAGATGGTAAGTCATGTACGCGTATACCTGCTTTCTTCTAAGCATCTCTTAGACACGGACCTAATGCCGGAACCCAATGAACACCCCAACAAAACTGTTTTTCGATTTCTGAAGACAGTTGTGGCTTGGCACGCTGCATTGGGATATCTGACCAACCAGCGCGTCTCGAAATTAACGACAAACTTTCTTGTTGGACTTGTTACAGTTCCGCCGGGTGACAAATCGATCTTAACCGTTAAAGAGCTCATACCAATGTACCGAAGACGTCTCGATCCAGGAGATGATAAGGACGTGAAACGGAGGATTCGTGTTTTGGAAGAACATTGCAAATCAATCAGGTTTGCTGGAACGGTGCACGCGGAGGCGAGTCTCATGGGACTTCTTGTGTATGAGTATCACGACCGTGACAAAATCCGGAACAACGGGGATCCGATAGAGGGCGAGGATCTATTGGACGACCTCCTCGATCGTCAGGTATGATCTGATTGCCAATATATGTTCGTGTTGGCTAATGTGTACGTCGCATAGTTGGATACAGTCCATGAAATTGCGGTCAGCAAGAAGTGTTGTTGGTGCTGCTATAGGCTTGCGAAGCTCCTTCAAGATCGGTTACCCAATGAGATCGGACTTCCTGGAACTCATGGCCTGGTGTACGCATGGAATCCGCCCGCCGTGGGGATTGACGTCGAGGTGCTCACGGATCTGGAAGACGCCTTGTGGGCGGAGCTTCAGAAAGCGCTCTCACAGAATACAACTTACGTTCATTCATGCCAGAGTTCCGCCTCAAGTACGGCCTCTTTTCCATCAACGGAAGGTGGACTCGCCTTGGATGAAGATATTCTGAATGAGATCAGATTAAAATTTGGTAGATAAATACCAGTTCACTGCACTTTTCATCGAGGTTATTTTATGTCTTTATTGACAGTGTTATCATCATCGGTACGAGTTACTCTGACAAGTTCATACCTTCAGCTATTTTTCATTGTCTACACGAGAATGGCGACGAAAAGCCCAGGGAAACGTTGCCTCGAGCGTCTTATATCTGATTTACCCTCATGTCATGCCGTTGCCTCCTTTTCACAAACCATTAAGAGCCCATCGCCAAATAATGTCTATAACCTTCGCGCACGAATGAGAGATTGAGTTCGTCTGGGATAATTCAGCTTCCAGATACCTTTATGCCCCCGATCCAGCAGAACACACCACCTGACGAGTCCGTCTTCTCCACCACTGAAGATCCGCCTTCACAGCCTGTTGGTGCAGGTTTCGGACGCCATGCAACGCTCCACACCTTCAAGTTGCCCGACTCCTGGAGTGTGGATGATACAGCGAACGTGCGGCGACTCAGTCGAGGTCCCACACTTTGATACTCTGGTCAAGGCCGTGATGGCTTCGTGGATGGAGATAAAGCAAGAAAGGAAGGAACACAGTCAGAGACAGCGAGATGGCCTTCAGGAGAGATGTCCATGCTTGGGACCCAAGAGGAATGACCCGTGAGCATCGCGACGGCGCCAAAGGCTGTTGGGTGAACGTCGTGAAGAACGAGCATTTGTCGTCCGACGGCGTGAGGAGCGACCCTGCAAGCACCTTGCCATCAGTCGACAGGGAGTCCCAGCGATTTAATAGTACTTCTCAATCATTGAAGTCCAAGTCGTTGAACTTGGACGACACTCCCGTCGGCATTTCCCGAGTTGACTAGAATCTTCTTATAATATGGCTACGCTTGAAATTCAACTTACATGTGGCTGTGTAGTGTTCATTCAATTTTTTTTAGGACAACCGCAATATCGACGCAATCTAGTTCTACACAAAACGCTAAGGCGGTAGCTACTGGTTCGAGGGAATGCACTTACGCACGCTCCACCGATGGGCCTGTGTGCTGTGGGCAGCTCCGTGAGCTGTTAGGCTAGGTTGCCTCCGAGTCGGTAAGTAGTGTTCATTCTGACTTCAATGATAATTCCAAGGAACCTTTTCTCCATGGTCCCATCGGTATTGTCGCACAGTCCCTTCCCATCTGTACCGTGACACAATTTGAATCTCGCGGCGGCGGCCCGGATCTAGTGTTGCTACCGCTTTGTTGAGGGCTCTGACGGACCATGGCCTGGCCCGAGCAGGTCCGAGCCAAATAACAGTAGCAACACTATCACAGCCCCAGCGCCACTGTTTTCAGCCTATTGAGGTTTCCGTCGTCGTCTGGCTCAATGCTTAATGGGCTCATTGCACGGTAATTTATGTAATTCCGACAACATGGCAATCGCCATTCATTACCGATGCGATGAAACTAGCTACCGCAGCTGCACTGCAAATGCCCAGTCCAAACATCACGAAGTGAATCAGAAGTTGTTGATGGAACCCGCCATCCAAAGATATAGCCGCGCGGATCTCCCTATATAGGATCACTGATACTAGTTGGCCACTCCCCTTTATCAATTCTCCCTTGACTGACCCGTCTGTGTTGGAAATGAAGTTGCAGAGCCTCGCGTTACTCGCTGCGCTCATCCCATATGCTCTGGGGTTCCCTCACCTAGTTAACTTCCCAGAACATCGTTCCCTGGCAGGCTTATCAAGAGAAGAGGTTCGGGCTGTAGCAAGATCGTTTTCTAGCACCCCCGGTGCACAACCGCTCCCGCCCGCCATCAACGACACGTCTGCCAAATTGGTCTATGACGAGGACCACCCATTTGTACCTGATCGACCTGGTGATATTCGTGGTCCATGCCCAGGACTCAATACATTGGCGTCTCATGGAGTGAGTGATCTAGGATTGCAGTCGACCTGTTTGCTCACATATGTGAAAGTATATCAGCCACTCTGGTGTGGCCACTCCGGCTGAGATCATCACGGCTGTTCAGGAAGGTATGCACGCATCATATCATAATACATGGATATTCGCTGAAACAAATTTGTAGGGTTTAACATGGGCTGGAGTTTGGCGTCGTTCGTCACGTATGGGGTATGGTATATGTCATAGGATGCCCTAGTTTACACCGCTAACAGAATAATGCGATAGGCATTTATCGTGGACGGGAACCATTTGACGAACTTGATGAGCATCGGTGCAAATACAACCGCAGACGATCAGCTTACTCCCGGACTAAACATCCATGGAAACTTTGAAGGTGAGCTTTGTCGCCTTCTTCCGGGACAATGGATGTTCTTGGTGCTAATCACCACTGTCGCCTAGGTGATGCTAGCACAACACGGGGAGACTTTTATTTTGGGAACAACTTCAGTTTCAACGAGACCTTATTTGATCAGGTACGCAGGATGAGCGACTTCCTCTGCATAAATTCCTTATGCATTGTTCAGCTTGTTGATGCTGCCAACCTCGTCGGAGAAGGCCTCCTCACGGTCGAGTCTGTGTCCCTGCAAAAGTTCCAGCGGATCAACGACTCGATTGCACGCAATCCGACGTTCTCGTTCGACACCCCCCGTTACCTTACGGCCTATGCTGAAACGACCTTTCCCCTCGCCTTCTTCGTGAGCAATCAGACGGCGAACACGACGCTCAATGGCACGGTCGACGACGCACGAAGTTTCTTCGAATCGCACAAATATCCGGATGGATTTTATCGTCGCCAGGGTACATACGACAATTCCGAAGTCAGCGTCATGTTTGACAAGATATATAACTTGATCCAAGTGCCCCCGGGTCGCAATGAAGGCGCGGGAAACTTTGTTCCGAATCCACAAGACCCTGGGACCGTACGTCGACGCCAGAAATCTGGCCCGGCGTTCCTCTAATGAACCTACTCTTTTCAGGAATGCTATGCGTATCACAGACAGGTCAACCTGACTGCTCAGCTATACCCAAATCCCACACCGGAACTCGAGGCGGCGATCAAAACCAACATCGCGACATTCTACCAGGCTCTCCAAGACCCGACTTGTCAGCAACTCTTCCCCTTCGGACAGTGAGACAGGCTAAGTCGGATGATCATGGCGAGTGGTCCGCCCGTGCTGATATTGGTATATCTCTCCATTCGCAATATACATATGTATATGTTGGTTTATTCTGTGCTTTCATTATATCGGACATTATTACATTAGTATTATGGAGCTGTTATTCCAGCTGGCAAGTAAAGGCACCCACACCCGAATCATGACTCGGAGTTACGTCTTTGCCGGAACACGAAACACGGGCCTGACTTGAAAGTTGAAGATGGTCACATCCTGCCATCCGGGCTCTCGGTAACCTGCGTTGGAATGAACTAAAACCTCGATGCTGCGGAGGGTCCGAGGGCGATCAGTGTTGGTTACTATCGAGTACCTGTGCATAGGGGTGTATAGGAGTTCAATACGGCCAGCTGTGTGTGGGAAAGTTGATCCCCGAGTGGACGATCCATTCTCCTTCCTTGTTGCGGCACTTCCGTCAGGGCAAGATCGAGCGGTCTAGCCATGCCGCGAAGACCTGCGCAGTCGTTCACCGCTTCTTCCGACGGTTGAGTCACTGTGGCATAAAAGGTTCCGTACTGCTGTACAAAGAGTCACCTACCTCACTTACGCCTGGCTCGACGGGGCATTCGCGAAGTTAAGGGACGCGGTGGGGCATGGAGCCCTAGGCTATTTACCTAGTCTCCGACGTGGTACTACATGGACGGAAATGGAATATAAAATAAAATAAAAAAGGCCATACTAATGACCTAGCGTATGACGGGATACTTGCACATGATCTCACCCACGTTCGTGATTTCACCTGTCCGTCGGTCGCACAAAGTCACCGGGGCGAATTGCAAAATATCGTTATTACATTATTCGTCATCCCGAGGTTTTGTCATGGCTGAAAAGACTGCTCCAAACGAACTAGAGAATGGAGAGAGAGAACACTAATCAGAGATATCAATCACGTCCGGATCTGTGAGGTCGTCCTGATCTATTTTCCTCCCCTTGTTGGTACGTCTCCGAGAACAGTCGAGGGGTCTAGCGGTGCCGCGGCCTCCTTGCGTGTCGTCTTCTTCTGATGAAATGATAATTAATGATGGATCACGAGGTAGGCGCCGATCCGACGACTGTGTCGACCGTGGCATAAAAGATTCAGTCGAACCGCTCAAGGACGAAGCGCTGGTGGCCCTCTTTTTATTACTTTGCACCCTCGTGCTGGGTTCAGCACCAGAAAAGGAGACGGGAAAAGGAGCCAAATGTGTCATACCCAAGGCCGAACCAAAGGGTGCCTTCTTGCCCGCTGCTGTGCTCGGACGGCCGTACGCCGTACCTTCCGTTCCAGTTTCCTTGGCCTTTCCCTTTCCCTTGTCGCTCGTACCAGCACCGAGAGCACCCTCTTCGATCATCCCTACCTGTTCCAAGAACGAGTCGTCTACATCCATGTCGAACGAGAGGTCGTCGAAAGAGTCCACAGACGAAGACCGTCTTTTAAGCGGAACGGCGCGTTTGGCCGCAACAGTCGATGAAGGCTTTGTGGATGTAGAAGCGAGTGTCTTAACGGGAAATTTAGATGCTTCTGGGTTGTCAACGTCAGAAAGTTTGGCAAAGTACAGTTCTCGGTTGGATGGCTGGGCGGATCGGGGGGAGAGGCCGATGTCGGGAATCTGATTCGATCCGGATGATTGGGCAGAAAAGTAAGGCGATGATTTAGCTGTGCAAAGAGCAGTAGACGGAGCTTTGAGAGCGGAGGGCGCATTTGTTGTATTGAGGTGCAAGATTGGTTTGGGGTTAAAGTTGGCAGTATCCTCAGCTTTCGATGTCGAATGTAAATTGGTAGGCGGCGCTGCACCGGTACGGATATGTTGATTCTCTTGCATGCTGATCGCATTGTCCTCCTGGATAGCCATCTCGCGCAGGACATCAGGATCAACGTCGTCATCTACATACATGTCCTCAAAGTCAGCAGGTGGCGGTGGCGCCCGTGGTTCGGGTGGAGGTTGATGTTGGCATGCAGGCTGGGCTAGTGCAGGTTGTGGGGGTGGATGTACAGCTGGCTGGGCAACGACAGGTTCCTCGGGTGGAGGATCTGGACGTCTGTGAGATGGTCAGCCCAACAGTGACATGTGTTGATGCAGCATGTGATGCAAGGATCCACATACCCTAACCGTTTCCTAAGGGAGCTGAGAAAAATTTGTTCTCTGTTGATGTCGTGGTCTTCGGTTTGGTAACCCTTGAGGTCGACGTTTGCAGGCTGAAGGAAAGCAATGCCATTGCGTATGGGCGTGGACTTGAGAAACATCTACAAGAACTAACGTGAGCGGGACGCCATGGTGATTCTGAGGAGAGACGCGCCTTGTACCCGAGGGGTGTTGTGCCCAACTCGAGTTCGGTAAGGGACCTAAACTCGATGGCCCTGAACGTAGTTAAGCCGTCGGAGAGCTCGAATTTGAGCATACCGCGGGGAAACCTAGGGACAGGCCCCTCATCTTCGTTACGGTTCGGATCGGCGTCCTCTTCTCGCGCTAGACCCAAGTCTGCCCGATCGAGACGTGTCTGGTGTGTGTTCAAAAGGTTGAAAGCAGAGTGCGCGATTTCTGTAATGCTCTTGATCTCGACGAGCAGTGGCGTTGGGCCAGTGGTCTTTTTCTCGCGTTGAGCCTGGCGACCAGCGCGTCGAACGTTGGACGGGCGAGGACGGGGTGGCGGATCGGGGCCGGGAGCGACAAGCAGCGCGTCTATTCCAGAACCTGGTACGGTAGAGTCGGCGAGGTTAGACTGCAGGAGCTGTGTTTCGACGTGCTGGATGAACTGGTCAAAATTCCGGTCTGGGTCGAGGTTGAACTCGGAAGCGACCCAGTCTGAGCAGTCTGCAAGCCATTCCTGACATCACGGCGTCGGCGACGGGTGCGACGCGGTGTGCATTGTGCACTCACCTGGTCGATGGCGGGTTTCTTGTAGTTGTGGGCGATCCAGGCGCGGACGCGCTGATGGGCGGGCATGAGCAAGTTGGTGGTATTCCCACGATGGCAATGGCTCGGTCCGCCATGTCGCAGCTGCCGCGTTTGCCCGTGCCCGACATAAGAAAGACACTCGACGGCTACTTGCGCAGCGTACAGCCCATCCTCCTCGCCGACGACAACAGCGGCGGACCCCCCTTTTCTACTGCTTATGCCCGACAGCGCGCGCTCGTTTCCTCCTTCCTCGACGGCCCCGCCCACCGCGCGCAGGCGCGTCTCGTCGCACTCGAAAAGATCTCTCCCCACAACTGGCTCGATGACAACTTTTGGACAAAAAAGACCTACCTCGAGTGGAGAGCACCTCTCCTCATCAACTCAAACTGGTGGCTCACCTTTGTCAACGAGCCCAATGTTCCATCCGAAGTAATTACCAGTCACGTAGAGGGCATCACTCCTTGGCAGGTCAGGAGGGCTTCCTGCCTGGTACATGGCATCCTTGACTTCAAGCACCGAATGAACTCGTGTGTATTCTCTTCCACTCCCCTTCTTTCTCTCATGTTCGCGCAGTCAGGACCTCTATCCCGACACCTCGCGCATAGGTATTACCGTGTTCTTTCCTCTCCATATCTGCTCAAAAGTCACCCACCAGGTCTGTGGCTGAGACACACTACTGCCCAAATATTCAACCGCTGCCGTCTCCCTCAACTCCGTTCTGACATACTGACCGCAACCGCACCCCTCTCTTCACCCTGGTCCTCCACTGTCACTGTCCTAGCTCATGATTATTACTATGCGCTCCGTGTAGCAGACCCGACCACCGGTGTACCCTTGCATGTTGACGACATCGAGCGTGGCATGAGGGCGGTCGTAAATGATGTCCATCACCGCCGGCGCAATGGTGAAATGCCGGTGCAAGTTGGTGTCCTCTCTGCAGATGATAGGGATGAATGGTCCCGGGTAAGATCTGGGTCCCCCTTCCTATTTCTGCCAAGTCGGTTGACAAACTGCAACAGAACTATACAACTCTGCTTTCCCTTTCTCCGCAAAATAGGCACTCATTCGAAGCTATCCAGCAGTCTCTGTTTGTCGTCTCCCTTGACCACTGGCCCGCTCCCTCTGTACCTGCAGATCAACGTGACGATGGCCTCCACCTCACTTTCGATGTTGATGACCATGCTCCCGACTTGTCCCTCTCTGAATCATCCCAGTCTTCGCCAACAGCACCCTCTGACCTCTTGTCTCACCAATACGCTATCCGTTCCTCGAATTCGGCGCTCAATCGTTTCTTTGACAAACCTCTGTCTCTCATTGTGGAACCTAGCACGCGAGCAGGTGCCATGGGTGAACATTCCCCCGTCGATGCTTTGGTCCCCAGTGTAGTCTGTGAGTGGGCAGTCGCTGGGGCTAATGGGGTCAGCATTTGTGGAGGCTTGGCCAATGTTCCGTTCGAAAACGACCATCGAGAGCGCAGTTTAGAAGATCTGGAAGCTGGGTCAGGTTCGCGTTGGACGCGGCTCAATTTTGTTTCCTCTCCGTCGATACAGGCTGCAATCGAGAACGCAAAACAGAATGCACGGTCAATAATATCAAATTCGGACCATCAAGTATCCTATTTCGAGGATTGGGGAGGAAAGGAGATGGAACGGGTCTGTAAGTCACGCTGCCTTCAAATTCATCCTCGCTATCGGGAGTACTCAGTGTCCTACTGATAGCATCACACAAGTCCGATGCGTTTGTCCAGCTCGCGCTCCAGCTTGCTTACTTTCGGATTCACCAGCGCCCAACTGCCGTGTACGAGACAGCTCTCACTCGAATATTCCAGCACGGACGCACTGAGACGATACGCTCCTTCACGATGGAGAGTTATGCTTTCATAAAAGCATGTGCGAGTTGGAAGGGTAGAAAGGGGCACCAGACTCACTGCGAAGTGCGTACACTGCATATAGTTGTGGGAGAACGCTGACGACGCCATTTTTCTACCATCCGTCTACCCTTCGTGCATTGACGTCGAACCATGTTTCTGTAGGACCGAGAGCCCTCGCTTCACCTTTATTCTCACCTCCAATCTGCTCTCAAAGTTCATTCTTCCCTCACTCGTTCGGCGATGACGGGTCGTGGAATCGATCGACATCTTCTCGGTCTACGATACATCCTCAGCGATGAATGGACATGGCTCGACGATAATATTGAAATTGGCCAAGATACCTCTTCCCAAGATACCATTTTTTCCGGAAAGGCAGCATCCCAGACTATTTCAACTTCAGAAACGACTGTTCCTCTCTTTGAAGATGCGATTTTCAAAAAGAGTCAAGAATGGGGGCTGTCCACAAGCGGTTTGAGTGAAGGGTGGTGGTTCAGGGGAACTGGGTGAGCACGCGCGTTGAGCTATCCTTCTGCTTTGATAAGGGGGTGCCTTTCCGCATCTCCGAAAATGTTTTTCCTCCTTTATGTTATTGACAATGATTTTCATCCCTGCAGGTTCGGATCGCCATACGAAGACGGATATGGAATAAACTGTGGGTACATTTCCTCGTCACCCGCTACCATCCATCGTTGATCAGCTCTCGCGTCGCATCCGATGGACAGACCTCATCGGTCCGCATGCTGTCAAATTTTGCGTGGAATCTAAACACTCGTGTCCGACGACGTCCACACGCGTTTTCATCGACCATGTCACAGAGGCCCTTCGAGATATAAGGGAAATCTGTCTGTCGGCAAACAAGAGCGATCAGGAAGGCCAGGTTGCATCCGCAGCTGCAAATAGCGGTACGGCGCACTCGCCGACGGACGTAGGCAACAGCAAGGAGCGACACCTCGGGGACTCTGTTTTGGCGAGATCGCGACTCTGAGGCAATATCATAGATGCAAAACATTCCGGAAACATAGATCATAGTACTTATACCTGCGCTCTAGATGGGCATTCCTGCTAATATCAACCCACACTCAATTGAGAGAACTGCGCCAACTCATGCTGAGTTACAAAAATGTCTGTCGGAAACATCGCGCATCAAGTTCTCTGTGATTGTAGGGGAACATCATGTTGAACAGCCCAGCGCCTCCACTGTCTGAACCGTCTTCTCTACAGCCGCGTGCACAATTTCTCTGTATGGCTTCAATTGGCTTGTCTTGGAGTTCCGTGAAGGTTCCATAAAGCTATACCACCATTGAAGTGCCTGATTTCCAAATAGCGTGTGCATGGTCGACTTTGGACGATACAAAGTGACTCCAAAAACCCGGTTGCTAATTTTCAGAGGGAGGAGACAGGTAGCTGCATCGATCGTACACAGCCGTATCGCACTGCCAGTGCGTCAATATTGCTTTGACTCAGTGGACTCATCGGAAGCGTGGACTCGAAACTCAACCAGTGGCGTCACAATGTCGTCCACTGAACTCAAGCCCATCATCCTCTATGACATTCCATGCAACACCCCGGGCCTTCCATGGTCTCCGAACACAATGAATACGAGGTACGTAGTACAGATCCAAATCCCTCGCCATCTACTTCCAAATCTCTCACCGATCATCACCTCATCAGATACTGCCTCGGATATAAAGGATTATCGTTTATGACCGTCTGGGTCGAGTTTCCCGACATCGCGAGGCTGATCGATTCCAAGAAGGGAATCACCACAAGCCCATCACCACCAAAATACACACTCCCCGCAATAGAGGACCCAAACACGAACGCGTTCGTCATCGATTCCCTCGCGATCGCAGAGTACCTGGATGAAACATACCCCAAAACTCCCCACGTCCTGAGTCCAGCTGTACGTCGCACGCTCGAGGGACTCACAGACGTGTTCTCCTTCGGATCTGGCGGAGGCGCGATGCGCGATGCGACCCAGATTGCTCCACGCCTTGTGTTCCTCATCTTGGCTGGCGACCGCCTGAACCCTGTCGGCAGGGCGTACTATCACCGAACACGCGCGGCGCGCCTCGGCGAGCTGTGGACTACGATAGCTGAGGATCTTTCGACGGGTCTGGAGGCCCGGCGCACTGAGCGAGTGCGCCAAGGCATCGAGGCGATCAAGGGGACGTGGCGCAGGTTGACTGTGCTGTATGACGGTGATGGCCATCGGGGTGATGCAGAGGAGAATTCAGCGCAGGTTGGACCGTTCGCGCATGGGGAAAACCCCTGTTTTCTTGATTTCGCGATCGCGGGGAGGATCATGTTCGTGATGGATGGGCTTACACCTACCGAAGTAGAATCGTTGACGAACTCGGAAGGGGACAGGCTACTCCGGCTGGTGGAGAGTTTGAAGAAATACTACAAGTACTGAAATATGGACGCACCACGTCCTCTTATTATGTAGGCGGGTGTTTTGTTTTCGTGTTACAAGTCAATGGCAAGAGCGTGATCCGACACCGAGTGGTCCGTCCAGGTCAGGCCTTTGATCTTGATCATCAAAGTGGTCGAATGGTGTGTAGCATTGAATTCAGCACCTGACATGCAGTGAAACATGTAGCATCGAGTCAAAAATGATTAATGATTTTTCGGTAGCTCCTTTCATCGTCATCGTCAGAGAACCAGCGATGCATCCGAACACCACAAAAAGGATGATCGGCTCAGGCGCACTGGTGACTTGAAGCTTGGAGAGCAAACCGGGTATACAAATTGTATGCTTGCTGAGCGGCAGGTTTGTTCACATAGCATCAGGATGATGATGTCGATAGACAGGTGGACTGACTTACTGAAACTATCACTGGCAGTAATGGTTGACTGGCAGTGAGAGGCTCCGGGCTTCAGCCCGGGCTACAAAGGAGTCGTCTGTTTTTCATCCTCCCATGTGGGCGTTGATTTTGCGGTGCGAGCTCCTGGAGGCTCCACTCATACATCAGATATCTCTAATCCAAACGTTCGTTGTGCATAGAGTCCGACGTCCAGCGATCGATCGATCGTGCACTGAGATAACAACAACGTTCCAGCGCAGAATCCCAAAATTATCATTAACGAGAAGATAGAAAACAATGCAAGCAATCTATGCCCGTGGCTTGGCAAACCGTGTCCATTTGTTATGTATGTCTTTCACTGTCCAAAGGGGAACAGTTGCTCGCAAGTCGGGTCTTCGAGCGTTGTGTAGAACGTGGCCAAGTTGGCGCTGATCGCTGCCGCGAGTTCGGGAGTGGGGTCGGGGTACAGCTCCACTGTCAGATTGAGCTGTCTCTGGTACGCATAGCACAACTGATCGTTAAAACGACAACAACATCGTCAGTTACGAGTGGGCGCGGCCCCGGACGGAGCGAAACGACGTACGGTCCCAGGGTCCTCCAAATTCACGACGTAGTTGCCCGCGCCATCGTTATGACCCGGCGGCACCTGGATCAAGGCGAACACGGAGGAAAATACTTCGTCGATCTGAGTAAAGTCGTACGGTCCTTCACGACGCCAGAACCCTTCGGGATACTGGTGTGTGTCGTAGAAGCTTAGGGCGTCGTCGATCGTGGCGTTCATGGTCGTGTTCACCGTCTGGTTGCTCACGAAGAAGGCGAGGGGGAACGTCGTTTCGGCGTAGGCGGTCAGGTAGCGCGGTGTGTCGAACGAGAAGGTCGGGTTGTGTGCGATCGAATCGTTGATCCTTTGGGCCTTTTGGAGGGACGCGGATTCGACGGTGATGTACCCATTTCCGACGAGGTTGGCGGCATCGACGAGCTGTACAAAAAAAGTGAGTATGAATGCGGATTTAAATGGGAGTTTATATTGAACCGCCTACCTGATTGAACAAGGTCTCGTTGAAATTCCAGTTGTCGCCAAAGTAATAGTCTCCACGCGTCGTGCTAGCATCACCTGGGGGAACAGCAATAATTAGCTTACGCTGTTCCATGAATGGGGAAATGAGGCTGACCTTCAAAGTTGCCGTGAAGATTGAGCCCGGGAGTGAGCTCATCGTCTGCAGTCGTATTTGCACCAATGCTCATCAAGTTCGTCAAATGGTTCCCGTCGACAACGAATGCCTATTCACACGATTCTTCTGTAAGTAAAGCAAACCGGAAGATCGTCTGACATGCGCCATACCCCATAAGTGATGAACGAGGCCAGCTGGTACCCCATATTGAAACCTTGAATGATAGATTAAACCCTCCCGACATCCGTGTGCTACAACATGATCGACATACCTTCCTGAACGGCAGTGATGAGCTCAGCCGGAGTGGCCACGCCGCTGCGGTTGATATACTGTCGCGTAAATGGGTTAGCATCGTGTGAACGAGGCCGCTGATTCACTTACTCCATGAGATGCCAGTGTGTTCAATCCCGGGCAAGGGCCACGAATATCGCCGGGTTGATCGGGCACGAATGGGTGGTCTGCGTCATAGACTAATTTTGCAGACGTATCGTTGATGGGAGGCGGGAGAGGTTGTGCACCGGGGGTGCTAGCATACGTCCGCGCCACGGCGTGAATCTCCTCCCTCGATAAGCCCGCAAGGGAACGATACTCTGGAAAGTTGGCTAGGTGAGGGAACCCCAGCGCATATGGGACGAGTGCGACGAGTATCGCCAGGTCCTGCAACTTTTTTGCGATCATGAGCGATAACCTGCGAGGGGGAGAGGAGAGGGTTTGTCAGGGAGGATAAACTGAGCATCGGTGATCTTATATGGCCCAGGAGAATCCGCGGAAACGCACATCGACATTGGTCGACCGGTCGCATCGGGGACTTCTGGAGCGCCGTGTACAGAATATAGTCCAACGCAGCCTTGCACTGGCAGTGCAGCTGCGTTTCAGCCTATCTTTCCGTTAATCTGACATGATCAGGGTAGCATTCGTACTCGGAGTACTGTATTGTGGAGTTATCCTGGTGGTGTGAATGGGAGCGGAGACTGCGCCCGGTGACTAGTTCGTGTTGCCGAGACCAAGGTAGCACCCGACGGATTGGAAAACGTTCTCACCTAGTAGTCCATCCGCAGTGCCGGGGAGGAGGGAACGACAACGACCCACGTGGATGTATATTTCCATGAGATGCTACTCAATGGCTCACAGCACGGTAGCACGGCTGTGAAGCCATACAATCACCGCAGTCCTTGACTTGACTTGGCAACCAACGGGTCGTTCTGTTGCTCGATAACTTACCGCTGCCACGGAGGACTGTTCTAATTGTGGCTTCCTCGTTGGATGTTGACAGGCACCGGCGTAGATGCTTGGGGATCCGCGTGGTTTCAACGACATTTCTGGAAAACGACACTTCTAGGCAGCACTGTCTAATAATATGTTCATCAGTCGTACCACGCGGCTGTTTCGCAGCACCATGAATCTTACCCAATACCTAGATGCATTGTGCCCATTGCAAGAGTTCTCTGGCAGCGGCTGTGAAAGTCCAACCTTTCGTTGGGTCACACGACGGAGTCCTGTGTCCGACTCTGCCCATCCATCAGCGCGTAGGGTTCGAGTCAGAGCATGACAAAGCCTCAGCGAGGAAGACGGCGGTGATGTCAAAACCTGTTGAGGCGGCTTCGTGGTGGTAGCTAATTAGGCTTCAGGCCAAGCCACAATGCAACGATATTGTGACACCTCACATACCGGGTCGGAAACATGTACAGACATCACTTGGGATGATGTACTGGCCACGCGTGCGGAGGATGTGCTCTCCCGCGGTATGCACATGGTCGAGCCCGGGCCGTTCTGCTGCGGGAACGATGCTATGGCGGACTTCATTTGTTATTCGAATACCTTCAGAGGTGTATTTCTGGTATCAAATAATCTCCAACGGCACAACATCTCACTGAGCAGTCCGTGGATTGGTGAATCGGGTATTGTTTTCACATGTCTTCTCCCAAAAAATAGGGATTGATGATCGATCCGGCAATCAGAACGTCGTGGATGCGGAGTCCATCGGCTCGTTTGTATTTTTCTTGCATCGACTAATGTGCGCACTACCGAAGAACCACCAAAATGAGACTGACTCGAAAGCTGCCAGTTCTGCGTTTGTGCTGCCTCCCGAACTGTGGGATGCCCCCTATAACTGTCAGCACCATTCTTCTAGTTCAGGGCTTACAGCCCGGAAAAAACCATACGCACGTACAGCATTACCCGCGACAGTGGTCGAATGCCATACATACCCCCTCCCTGACCCTCGCGACCCGTGCGCGTCTGGAACGGAAACAGGTACGCAGTACAAGGAACAGATTCGAGGTACGTCTCTCGCCCATATGACGTACGCCTGATAATAAGGGGTAACTTAGAAACCTTCAGAAAAAGTTTATGAAAGGAGGGAAGAATAAATGACCCACACACAGCTTAATGGGCGGCCTCGGTCTCTGTACGAGCAAACCTGAGCGCGAACAGAGGCTGATTGCAAGTTCTGGTCATCGATTAGAAAGAAGTCGTGGAGAACAGGGGCACAGGGGCACAGGGGCACGGACGAGATAATGAAAACCTACTGTTCCTTTTCTCCAGACTGTCGCTTGCGATGTGAACTGCCTTTGGACTATCCTGATCGAAGTTGACACCTTGCATAGCCGTCGTTAAGTACGTGCCCGATCTCTGTCGTTTAGTGGGGGGACATCGCGGGGCGCTGTAAGACCGTATATTTCCAAATAGCACCATCATAAAGTGATGTTGCATCCGATCGGTCGGACGTTCGAAAATCCGATCGGTCGGACGTTCGAAAATCCGAACTGTCGCATACTTGTCGAAGCATCTTAATTAACGCTCATAGAGAAACTCCTAAACATCCGTTGAAGCTGCTGAGGATGCCAGACTTGTCGTGCATGGAAGAACTGCTGATAGAAGGATCATATGTGGCAAAAATGAAACTCTATTATATCACCGTGTGGAAACGAACATCTGGATAGAATATATACAATACTTACCTGGTCCACAGCACCGGAAATGAGGGTGAAGAACCTAAGTAATTCAGTTTTCGTGACGTAGAAGGATATAACGTGCGGTCAATGTATGTTGTCATGGTACCCTTCATTCATCGCCGAAGGGACATGGGCATCTCGTAAACGTATAACTTCACGGGAGGCTCCTGGAATCTCCCTGCCTCCTTGCTGGCATCCCGATATAGATCGATACCAGAGATTGTTGCAAACACACCTCAAGTACTCGCTTTCTATGGGGCCCATCTGCATTGAACGCTTATCCCGGGACCTAGTCACATATTGAGCGGGCCACTTTAGCGACGGAGCAAATATACCTCCGAGCACTGAACCGAACGTTTGGTCATTCACAGAAGAGATGCTAAGATATGGCTAGGGGTAACACTCAACTCTACCCACCCTTCCCAATGAATCACTGAGCTCATCCAAGCATTCCAACCTTGGCCTTTTTCTTCTTTTTTGAGCCGCTGCTGCTAAACGATCGCCAACTATCCACGCGAGTCTCTCTCGACTCTGACCAGCAGACCACGGTAAGTCTAGAAGTAGCGAGCGTCAAAGCGAATACATACCCTCCCATGCCTTGTCTTCCTCGGCCTTGCGCTTCCTGGTGGCCACCTCCTCTTCCTTCTTACGAGCCTCTAGACCTTCGTTGGCAAGATTCATCTTTATCGCCCTGGGCAACGTTAGCCTCTTCATCGCAATCAGACGCATATAGACCACTTACCTCCTTCTCCGAACTTCCTCTTCAATAAGTACCTCCTTGATTTTCTCGTTGAGCATAATCCTCCATGGCGTCGTCAAGCCCTGTTCCTTCATCTTTGGGTCGTCTGCTAGATTCTTGAGGCGAGGGTCATCATCGGTGAGGTTTGGAGGTAAAGATAGGGCGCGAAGGAGGGTTGAGCGAGCCGATGCGATCGTGGCATCAAGCTCCGTTCGCTTGTTAGTATCGGACAGCTCAGCCTCGGCCTTCCCATAGATGATTAGTACAGAGAGTGCGCATATAGGGAGAACACGTACCTTCTTGAGCACGTCGAACGCATCTGGAGCACGCGGGTGGGGGGTCTTGTCAGGATGGATGACTTTGCATAGGAATACGTACGAATTATGGTTCCGAGAAAGGGTCCCCAAGATCGAATTAATCGCGTTTCGTCAGCATGCTCTGGATACCATCATACAAATCAAGGTGAAGAGGACTGTGCTTACAGAGCGACAGTTGACGATATTTGCGCTTCACGTCCTCTGGTTTTGCAGTTTCGTCGAGGTTGAGGATGTCGTACGGACTGTAGAATGAATGTTTAGAGAGAGTGCAACCTTAGGACAGTGCTCACTTTAGTTTGAATGCTCTGAGTATTCGCTCGACTTCGACCTCGCGTTGGAATGCGGAGGCCTCTCGAGAGAGAAGCTGCTCCAAGTCTGCGTCTGCTGGCGTGTTCGACGACGACGAACCTTTCGAGGACATTTTGGACGTACACGAGCAACAAGGTCACGTGCGAGGTGCATACGAATTGGCATTTCTCATGGCAGATCCAAGTTATGTCGTTGACGTCTCTTTCTAGGTATTCATGTCGAATCCAATTGACAGCACTACAGAATGCCTCCATGTCTACTCGTTCCCGACCGCACCCTTCCCACTTTGCTCGTCACCAGAATGCCCGTTATGAGCTCCATGCAACCCGGAACCGTAATCTGCTCATGTACAGTGCTGCTCTCGTACGCGATCCGAGACCTCTTTCCTTCTTGTCGTTTATTCGCTCGTCTGCAGATCGTCATGGGGGTGGGGGTGACATATGCTGCCGTGCCGTTATACCGCATGTTCTGTGCAGCCACCGGATTTGCTGGCACTCCTTCCGTCATCTCTACGTCGTCTGACCGCTTTGATCCCTCTCGACTTGTTCCTGCCGACGGAGCACGACGCATTCGCGTGCATTTCAATGCAGACCGTTCAGAAATGCTGCCCTGGAAATTCTTCCCACAGCAGAAATACGTCGAAGTCTTGCCCGGTGAATCTAGTTTAGCGTTCTACAAGGCCAAGAACAAGAGCAAAAATGATATCATTGGGATTGCGACATACAATGTGACCCCTGATCGGGTGGGTACACGCGTTTCTCCGTGGTGTCGAATGATCGAACAAAGTCGCTAGGTTGCACCGTACTTTTCCAAAGTAGAGTGTTTCTGCTTCGAAGAGCAGAAGCTTCTCGCGGGCGAAGAAATCGACATGCCTCTTCTGTTTTTCATAGACAAGGATATGCTCGACGATCCTTCGTGTCGGAACATTGACGACGTCGTATTGAGCTACACATTCTTCAGGTACCCTTTCGCAGGATACATAGTTTTTCCCTGACCCTCGTATTCCCAGAGCGCGTCGAAATGCTCAGGGACACCTCGAACCGGACGCGGCCGACGACGTGGTACAAAGATCGCTTGGATTCGACCGCTACGAAAATGCACCGCGTGCAGAAGTGCGGAGAGAGTAGAATATGTAGTTGAAACGTAGAACATACCGATTGTGGGTTGCCGTGATGCTGAGGCTTGGTCGCGCAGGCGACGGTCATTCGTTGGGACCGGACGGAGCGCTGATGAATTAAGCGGATATAAGTTGTAGTGGTGAGAATTGGACGACGTCGCCAACGCCCTGAGCGACGATCTCTACGAGTCACCACCCATGACCTCGTCGCCGCCCATCTCGTCCTCGAGCCCGCTGTGGGACAGTCGTAACCGCGGATTCATATCACCTGCAGAGCTCCAGCAGCTCAAACAGGGCAGTCCGCTGGGCAGAACCAGCGGCGCTGAGGTGCACGACTTTCCAGCACGACCCTCTAACGACACGCCCGCGCTATTGTACACTAACCCAAACGATCCAAACACTGGACAGCAGCAGCCACGACCCATGCATCAGCCATCACAGTCTCATGCTCGTACTTCTTCCTTCTTCTCCTTTCGCTCAAAAACACACCTCGAAGACGCTTCCCCACCCCAAAGCAACACTGACTTTGGCGGCCCTGCGCCTCAGATGGGACAATCAAAGTCCCTCGGTCCTACCAGATCATTCACTGACCAGCAGTCCGAAGACCAACAGCAACAGCCTACAAATACCGCCACTCGCAGGCCATCGCTCACCGGAGGACAACCCGCTCCGCCACTTCACCCTGAAATTCGCTCCGTCGTCCAGCTGACCCTTGCCCATGCCCGCAAAGTGTACTTTTCCGGACCTCTCATGAAGCGTCTCGAGAGGCAGTCAGATGGCCAACGGCCCCACAAGGACGACGGCTGGGTGCAGGTCTGGGCGCAGCTTGGTGGGACCACACTCAGCACATGGGACATGCGCGAGGTAGAGGAGGCAAACAAGCAAGGCAAGGAAGTCCCCCCGACTTATTTCAACACGACGGATGCCGTGCGTACATTCCTTTCGACCACCCTACCCAAGTTTTGACCATCACGACCACAGTTTGTCCAAGTTCTCGGATCGATCACCGTTCCTGCCACAGACGACCAGCCTCCCAAAAAGTTCACGAACGTGCTTACCCTCAATACGGCCGGCTCGAATCTTTTGTTGTTCAGTTGTCCATCGACCCCGGCTCTGATATCGTGGGCGACCGCGCTTCGACTTTCTGCTTGGGAAAAGTCGCGACTCGAGGAGATATACACGGCCCATCTAATACGAATAACCTTGCCTGGCGGTACGTATACTTTGTCCGCTCTTACACAACATTTCCCTGACGAGACCGTATCTGTAGGCAAAGACGCCCACTCGACCCTACAGCGCGGTCGCATGGAAGGCTGGGTGCGCATCCGCGTCGCCGGGCAGACTGACTGGAAACGCATGTGGATGGTAGTATCTGCCGCTTCACCACCCGAGGCCCCTGGTCCATCAAATGGTGACGGTGCACATCCCAGCCCGTCAAACGCTAGCCGCAAAAATCGCATGTCCAGTCTCTTTTCGCGCGACCAGACTGAGGATCTGCCACCCCGTCCTTTACTGTCGCTCTATGCATCATCAAAACTAAAAGACAAGAAGAAAGCCTTGCTCACGCTCAGGAACGTGACTCAGGCATTCGCAGTGTATCCGGAACGTCCGGAACTCATCAACCGCAGTACACTGATGAAGCTTGAAGGTTTGCTTGGCGACGAAGAGACAGCAGGTGGCATGAGGGGACGGGAAGGTTGGTTACTCATCATGCCAGAGCTCGAGGCTGGGAACACACAAGCATCAGAGATGTTGAAATGGATTGTCGGTACGTGTTCTCCATTCGTACTCAGTCGCGCGTTAACTCGGGCTTCAGCTATTCATGATGCCTTTGAACTTTATGGAAGACCTAAATCGTATACGTGGGACCCTCGCGATCCAGTATCAATGATGTTCGCCTATCCCGTTGGGCCTACGCGAGATGTGAGAATACATATGGTCGTTTTAGTTTCCATCTAACATGGACCGAAGCTTCTCTTCTTGGACAGAGAGCTCGCGGAAACGATGGATCCAAGGGATGACCGTACATCAACTGTCCGCTCTCGTTTGTTGAACGTGTTGCATGAACGAATGCCCCAAATAGATCCACAGGCGAGACCCGGTGCTCCCCCTACCCTCCCCGCTCTATCCTTGGGGAAAGAAAACCCTCAGCAGCACCCTCTGCCTCCTCCCCCAGCTGGCCAGGCGTCAGAACAATTCCTACAACTACCCTCTATTGACTTTGATGGCACCCCCCCGCAAGCGCAAGCTCAATCTCGTCTTGCAGATTCAACTATTGGTCGTACACTGACGCCTATTACGGAGCTGCACAGTGCTTCTGAGAACGTGGGTGACATGGCACGCACACCCGACCTTTCGCTCGATCAAACCCATGGATCTCAACAAAATGAATCGGACGAGAATGAGCCCCTGGCGAGCTATGCAGCCGCCGCTGCCTCTATCTCCATCATACACGGGAGTGGAGAGGCTGGTTCCATATTCGGCCGTTCCGCACCATCAAGTCCCCCGCTCCCCAGCGGAACGTCCCGCAAGCTCAGTGGGGACTCGTTTGGAAGGGGCGCTGGTTCTCGTCCCGACTCCAAACTGTCGCCAAGCGCGGATAATGCTATGACAAAGTCACAGGAGAGCACCAGTGGAGGCGCTGCAGAAGTCATGGGTGTGAGGCTCCCCTTTTCCCCATTGACTTCGCCCGAATCGCCTTCGTTCTCGACTAACTCGAGCATGTCAATGCACTCGTCTACTCTCGGAAACCCAAGTCCTGCGCTGCAATTATCCGGATCTCCCGGAGTGCTCGGGAAGCCTTCAAAATCACCTCATGGCTCTCCGACTTACTCAATTCTGTCGTCTCCTCATTCCTTGTTGGAAAAGGACTTGCCCTCCATTCAGGGTGTGCAGACTTCTCAGGCTTCAAGATCGTTGATGCGCAGTGCTTCGAATGTAGTTCCCCCTGTCCCTGATAAACCCTCGCCGCCCCCGCAATCCATGTCCTCAACGCCTGTTTCGAAACTAACTCCGGTACCCACCGCGCCAGCGGACCCCCATAGCATATTTACAGACGCCCTTTTCTTCATGCAGCAATTTGACGAAAAGCCGGTGGCGATTCCCGCCCGCCGTGTACCTACAACTATCTCAGAGAAATCTGATTCGACCTCTGTATCAGAGCCTAGTCTGTCAGCGCATCCATCTGTCTCAGGCGCATCTTCTCCTTCAATCCCACAAGCACGAAGTGGGCCAGTATCAGAACCGTCGTCGCTAAGCGGTTCACGGATTGCGCTTGGCCGTAAACCTTCCGGCGCACGTGCTCTCCCGGTTAGCGGCGCTAGCCGAGTACTAAATCCAGACCCATCAGTTTCTTCGTCTGAGCCGCAACATCTTCACCGGTCAACCGACAGCGACAGTGACACTATGTCCGACAATGTTGAAGTTGCAGCTGCCTCACGACAAAAAAAGATGACCCAGGTGGACGACGTGAACGTGGACGCGCTCGCGGCGTTGTCGTTCCTTGACACTGACGCCGCTGACTCGCCTTCTCCCGCGCCTCCAAAACCGGTCGCGACGAGCTCGCCTGCGGGGGATCAAGTTGCACACTCGCCACTTTCCCGTCCACGCTCTCAGCCATCACCCCCACTGCCATCGCCCCATCCACCGGAGGACCTGTCGGTCGTCGCAAGCCCTGCTGAGAATGGTGGACAGTATAAGTCAACGTTCACGCCGTCTCGGCAGGCTGTGCAGCGCAAGGCAAGGCAACAGGCACAACAAGCCGCGCATCAGGCGGCCGTTCACAGGCCTGGGAGAGCGAATGGGAAACGCGCCTCACCTGCGAGGGTGTCAGGCTGGAACGAAAGCAGCGACGAGGAGGAAGAGGAAGAAGAAGAAGAGGACGCTGACTCGGACGGCGAGCCCTCGACTACGGGTAGCAAACAGCCTTCTCAAGTGTCTGGTCAAGTGGCCACTCCCGCGCCTGTGCCAGTTGGTATCACACCGATTCGGCCTCTCCGGCCTCAGAGTCGCACGCAGTCTCCGGCCGAGGGTACCACTGCAACCGATGCGAACCCATATGCTCAACTGCGACACCCTCGTGGCCTCCCACCTGTTCCGAGACCACAAACGCAAGGTGATTATGTAGTTTTACTCTTGTGATGGTTTGAGCTGACGGATGCCATCAGGTAGCAACCCTGGTACTCAAGACGACTATTTCGGTATCACGCCTCCTCAGCGACGTTTCACTAGCGATATACGTTCGCGGACTCCCGACGAAGCTATTCCACCCCGCCACCTTTCCGATCTTCAACAGCAGACACCAGTTCGGCATTCTATCTGGACGCAAGTGCTTGATTCCAGTCGTCAACCTGCGATGTATCAAACACCTGCAGAGGCAACACCCCAAACGCAGAGGGACACGTTTATACAACTCGAGCCCACGTCTCATAGCATGACCAAAGCCTTCACGCCGCATGGTTTGCTCTCTGCAGGAATGCAAGACAAGCAAGATCGTTCTGCGAAACGTCAAGAGGAACATGCACGCGAGACTGGAGTCTCTCTCATCAACGTTCCGAACAAGCCACCACCGCCACAGAGTGGTCTCCTTGGCGCCATCACGGCACACGAACGTGAACGCAAGCGTGAAGGCGGCGTTGGTGCGGCGTTGACGGAACGCGAACGAGAGAAAAGGCTCGCTGAAGACCGCCAGCGGAAATTGGACGAGCTGCAGCGTCAACAGTTGGAGATGGCTCAGTCTGGCATGTTCGGTGGTCAATTCCCGATGGGCATGAATCCTATGATGGGAAATCCGATGATGAACCAGATGATGCCGATGAATCCGATGATGACTGGGATGCAACCAGTGAACCCGATGATGACAGGTGGCTTCATGGGATACCCTAACATGATGTCTGGGTATGGGGGCCAACCCTACATGTTCGCAGCGCAACAGGCCGCTCAAGCAGCTTACCAACAAGCTATGATGACCTTCTCGGGTGGTGGGGATGGGATGCACGGTCCGTCGCCGCTAGTGCCGATGATGACAGGGGGTGGAATGGGTTTTGATCCTCGGATGTCCATGATGGGAATGCCGATGATGAATCAAGGGATGCCGATGGGAGGGATGGGTGGTGGGATGGGTGGTGGTGGGATGGGAATGATGGGAAATATGGGCACCATGGGCAACATGGGCGCGATGGGAATGCAGATGACTGGCGGCTCTCCCTTTGACTCGCGGTTCACACCCAACAACGCTGCCGGCGGTGTCCCGACTCGACCGGGCAATCACTCGTCGCGCAACAGCTCTGCTGGACAAGGATCCCCAGCTGGACCTCGTCCAGTGGATAAAACCTGATGGCCTAAAATGCCGCTTTTTGTGACGCATCGAATATGACCTATTTCCGAGTTTTTGATGACCTCGCCTCGTGATTGCTTTGTCTTTTTCGGTATTCTGGACGTTTTAGTAGCACTCATCTCAGTTTAATCGTCTGCATTTTGTCGTATTCAGGTCGTTGGTCGTAGACTCGCGTTTTTATGCATTCAAGCCGTGCCGGTTCCGAGACGCGACAAGTTTGTCACAGTACGACGACATCGGATGCGCTGAAGTTCATCACAACGCTCGTTTGTGAGGCAGGATGGGTGTAAAGTCCCTCTGGAATCTGCTCGCGCCCGTTGGCCGTCCAGTTCCGTACGTTGCACCATATTTTTCAGGGGTATGCGACGCTCACTTCAAATGAAGGCTCGAAACGATGGAAGGAAAGTCCCTCGCCATCGACTCGAGCATATGGATCTACCAATTCCAAGCCACCATGCGCGACAAGGAAGGCCGCGCCCTCGTCAACGCGCACGTCCTAGGCTTTCTTCGTCGGATATGCAAGCTCTTATTCTACGGCATCCGTCCCGTGTTCGTCTTTGACGGCGGTGCCCCGGTGCTGAAACGAAATACGATCGTACGTAGCGCGCGCTGTCTCTGCTTTTATTTGACGTCGATTCTTACACACGCATGCACGCACATAGACGGAGCGCAAGAAGAAGAAGAGCGGGGCTGCTGAGAGTCATGTCAAGATCGCGGAGAGGTTGCTTGCGGCACAGATGAGACGGGAGGCGCTGGCGCATGCTCAGGGTTCGCGGTACGTTCGTGTGGCGACGCTACATATTGAGTCAACTCATGTCTGTATCAGCGCACCGTCGTCGTCCAAGGGCAAGCAAAAAGCACCATCTGGTCCCGTCGTCCTCGACGAGGACACGGTGTATCTCGAGGACATCACTGACCTCGTGGTCAAGACGCCCGCGAAGAAGAAGAACGATAACAATCAAAAGGTTACACAGGTCTCGCCGCCGTCTTCGAAGAAGAAAAACCGGTTCCAAGACCACGATCCGTATAGGTTGCCCGAGGTCGATATGGATGAACGAGTGGCGAAAGCGACGCGGGCGCCCGCACCCGATCCACGTCTGGCCACCGAAGAAGAGCTGCGCGCGTTCATCGAGGACATGCGTCCGGAAGACTTCAACGTCGCGTCGCCCGCCTTTCGCGAGTTACCGACGGAGGTACAATACGAGATCGTGGGCGATCTTCGGCTCAAGTCAAGGCAGACGTCATACACGCGCTTGCAGAACATGTTGAGGAAGGCGACTACCCCGCTTGATTTTTCCAGGGAGCAGATCAAGAATTTGAAGCAACGTAACGCGCTGACGCAGCAGCTTCTGATGACGACGGATAGTATCGGCAAGGCTCATATCACTATTCCTGTTCGGATTGCTAGCGAACGCAATAGAGAGTATCTCCTTATCAAGAACGAAGGCGTGGACGGTGGTTGGGTTCTGGGTATCAGGGATGAGGGTACCCGGGCGAAACCGATCGAGATAGATCAAGATGCTCGGGATGCCGTCGATGACGGCGAGAGCGACAGTGACATGGAGATGGAGGAAGTCAGCGTGTACGGACAGACGTCGTTTTGCCGTTTTGTTGTACTGACGAAATTTCGTAGACCGGGCCCGGCCCTCTTTGATCCTGACCTTCGGGAGTACCAACAAACAATGGCCCTGGACGCGATTAACAGGCGGTCGCAGGCGAGTGCGGTATCTCAGCCAGTACAACGCCGTGTCAAACCACAGTCGTTGTTTGACGCGGATCACGAGGATGATTTGCCTCGATTTTATCCTCCGGTGGATGACGAGGAAGATCCTGAGCTTGCTATTGCTATACAGGCCTCGCTGGACTTGACCCGAGCAAGCTCGTCAACAAAGCCTATGTCTACTAGCCAGTGCATACCACAGTCTGATGAAGAGTCTCTTGATCGTGCTCAACCAACTATGGTTCCTTCTTCGCATCTTGATCCTTATGATGACGACGACGATTTATATGCATCCCCGTCTCGACTTGAGACGGCATTGTCGATTGCAGGTGCACGGCATCTTCCCATGACTCCAGGAAGTTATGCCCGACAGACCACACAATCATCGTTGTTCGGCGCCCCGTCATCGCTGTTACCTCAAAAGATCTATGACCACCCATCTTCTACGCTATCCCTCGATGAGGATGGCACGGAAGAGATCAATCCCGCAAGGTCATTGGAGGAGCCTCCGTTGTCTGCGGTGCCAATACCATCAGCACCCTCTCCCGTACTTCATAGGGCTTCTACGGAGCATCCCGCAGAGACTGCCGCGGAGTCAGACGCCGATGACGACATGGACGAAATTGTCGTGCCACCTCCCCTCTCCGTATCTCTGGATACCGTTTTCGCCCCAGCTCTATCTCCACCTCCACCTCCGTTTACGATCGGAGACAACCGTGGGGTCGATGCACGGTCACCGTCAGGCGCTCGTGTATTGTTCGATCTGCCTCGAGCGTCATCTCCGATGCGGACGGTGCCAACAACATCTGCAGTCCTTACGCTTGAAGAGGATAGCGACCAATCGGCCATTGAGTGGTCCCGATCTCCATCTCCAGCAGGGGAACTCGAACTCTCGACTAACGACGCGTCCGCAGTCGAACGCCCACCAGATAAGGAGGAAAGTTGGGATGCCGCGCAGGAAATGGACGCTCATGAAGAAGCAGGGGAGTTTGCTCGATTCGTCTCCCAGATAAAAGGGAGGGATCTAGACACCGTCAGGGACGAGATTGATGAGGAGATCAGGGAGTTGAATCGACAGAAGAAAGCGGCAATTCGCGATTCTGAGAATATCACGCAGCACATGATCTCCCAGATAATGGTACGTGGATGCTTCCGATGTTTGCAAGTCTTTGGGGTGTTTTATAGCTGAATTGATCTAGCTCATGCTACGCCTATTTGGTATCCCTTACATCACCGCTCCGATGGAAGCGGAGGCACAATGTGCTGAACTCGTATCATTAGGATTGGTGGATGGCATCATCACTGATGATTCTGACGTGTTCCTTTTCGGGGGATTGCGGGTTTACAAGAACATGTTCAATCAATCCAAGACAGTCGAATGCTTTTTGTTGTCTGATCTAGCTCGCGAACTCGGCCTTGAACGCGATGCCCTTGTCCGCTTGGCGTACTTACTCGGTAGCGATTACGTGGAAGGCTTGTCGGGCGTTGGACCAGTCGTAGCCATGGAACTTATGAAAGAGTTTCCTGGCGAGGACGGCCTTCACAAATTCAAGGATTGGTGGAGCAAGATTCAGAGCGGACGAGATGGAGAGGACGACAATAAAAATTCCAAGTTCAGAAAGCGCTTTGTAAGTCCCTCTCGCGTGCAAGTTCTCCGTTGCAGTCCACACGCTGATTTGAAGTTCGTCGAACGCGGCAGAAGAAGAAGTTCAGGGATCTTTATCTTCCGGCAGAGTGGCCCAATCCCCTTGTTGTAAGTTGTCACCCCGTTATGTCAATTTTCGACCCTAACCTGAAATGCCTATTTACAGAGAGACGCCTACTATCATCCTACCGTTGATTCGTCGGAGGAGCCGTTCAAGTGGGGGATACCAGATCTCGATGCACTTCGACAGTGCGTTGACGTTGATAAGAACAAGTACGAATACTGACCGGACCCGAACGTAGCTTCTTGCACGAAGAATTAAGCTGGAACGAGAGCAAGGTCGACGATCTACTGCTACCGATCATTCAAAAAATGAGCCGTCGCAATCAGGTGGGATCTTCCAAGTCGCCCTGAAAGGTTCGTCGCTAACCAGGTTCTGGCATCGCAAGGCCACTGCCGCGAACAGACAGGGTAGTCTGAATGTGTTTTTGGAAGTCGAGTCTGGAGCCGGGTCCTTTGCACCCCGGAGAAGGGAAGCGTACGCGAGTAAGCGACTTCAACAGGTCGTTTCCGACTTTCGAAAAGATCGTGCGAAACTCAGTCATCCACGCGGTGGGTCCCCTGTGCCTTCCCAAGATGGTGATTTTGCCTCCGAGGAGGACAGTGGACCAACAAGGAAACGCCGTAGAACAACGGCATCAAACAAACGGAAGAAGGGCGTTCAGAAGAGCACAAAGGGAAAGACGGGTAAGAGGACTAGTGCAAAAGGTAGAGATACGACAACATCCACCGAGGAGGATGACGGAAACGATCCCCCCACTGGTCCAAATCCATCGCGGACCCTCGGAGTCGAGTTACGCCCTCGACCGGAACATAGAAAGAAAATGGATGCAGGTCTTGCCGAGGATGTTTCCGAACTTGAATATATGGAATGATAGTGGTGTACATATACTTTCTATTTTGGTGTTCTGATCCGGGATGTGGATTGTCTGGAATAATAAGGACCCGCTGCGCACTAGCTCATTCAACCCGGTCGGGGAAAGCATCTCGATTAACGACATTTTAGACCACGCCGTCTCGACCTCATTTGACTACGGCAGATGTCCACAGCAAGGCACTCTGCCAAGTACTACACCGCCTATTCTTGGTCATCCTCGGTCTCTTCCCTCGCCTACGGTAGATGAACGATGAAACAGTCAGCTTAGTTCTATCAACCGGAAATTTTCAACGGCGGTGCATACTTTGTTCTCTTCCAGGCCGCCAAGCTCCTTCACGAGGCCAGAGTAAGGGTACTCTCGAGGCACCGTGGGCCTCTCCGGCACCAGGGCATATTTGCAGAAAAAGCCAAAGCCAACGAAAGCGGAAGCCGCTAGTGCGAATTGAAACAAGGCTGTCCGAGGAGGTACGACCGAAACATCTGGGCCCCACATCGACAGAACTTCTTCGCATTCCGGAACCTAGTAGCAATGGAACGTCGTCAGCTTTGACATGGTCCGTCACGGGTCCGCGTGGTACTGACGGGGTCACCAAAGTTGCGCCTCATTTGTTGGTCCCACCACCCTTTGGGTGGTAAAGTTTGACTGGACTGCCATGGCAGTTCGGGGTAGTCGCCGAGCTGAGGGTCTCTGTCTTGAGCGAGCGAGGTGGAGGCGGCCCTACGCGAGGGGAGCGACGTGGCGGAGCGGAGGGACAGCGGAGGGAGGGCGGGTCTAAGGAGGCGAGCGGGTATTGAAGAGCGCATCGAGGATGAGAGTGAGGGCGGGGTGCCAACGACGCGTACGATCGTTCCCGAAGGGGACCCCGGAAAATCCAGCGGGGATATGCGGGACCCTGGACAGTTTGTTTGTTTGTTTTGAATTTGCCGGCGGAGGTGAAAGCCGACAGAAGACTTGTCAGCTCGGATGACCCTGTCGTGGTCGTAAATGTATAAAATCTTCGGTCTTGGAGGTCTGCGCCCATCCATGTGGTCCATACTGTAAAATTTTGTGCCGGACTACTACCCTAACCATATACAGGCCGCGGCGAGGTACACCTTCACGTTAGGTCCTTGTCAAACTCCTCCCGTTATATATACTGGACCCTTGGGGTGCGCTCCCTCTTAATTTGACCCTTCATTGAATCACTCAGTCCTATCGTCCTTTTCCCCACAGTCGGTCTTTGATGCCCTTGACTTTGGCTAGTCATGACGATAGTGACCGTGTCCATTATCAAGGACCTCGACAAGCGGCTACCTAAGAAGCCGATGCACCGGCGCCCTAGTGGGGAAGTTGTTTCGCCGCTCATTTACACAAATGACATTGTAAATTTGTGAGTCGAGACGCCGTTCATGCCAACTCACCGTCCACATGATAGCGGCTCACACGACCGCACACCAGTGACCATTGGGATCATATGTTCATAACGAACTGTTGTAAACGCTTAACACTTCATCACTTTGACACACCTCCTGCGACTGTCCTTGACCTCGGCTGTGGTCGTGGCCTCTGGGCTATCGAAGCCGGCAGACAGTGGCAGGTGTGTCGAATACTGTTCTCCTGTCTCTGTACCTTCACTGACACGGTTGACTCTCAGGGAAGCACGATCGTGGGCTTCGATGCCCAACTGGTGCAACCCAAGCTCACCATCCTCGACAAAAGTCTATCCCGTAGGCTGAAATGGATTCACGGTAACATGTGCGGTTTTTATTTCCCTGATCCAGACATTGCTTTCTCATGTCATTTTGTCAGACTTGACGGGTTGCCATTTCGCGAAGGTCAATTCAACTTTGTAAGGATGGTTCGTATGGGCCTTCATATACCGGAAGACGAGGTTAGTGTACTAGTTGCTTCCCATTGCTTTGCTGACGAATTGTTTTGTGACCGATAGTGGGGATCCATGCTCGCGGTAAGCATTTCATCGTGTTTCTAATCCGTCGTACCTCATTCGTTGTCGTTTACAGGAAATTTCGCGCGTCCTAAGTCCTAACGGCGTTCTGGAGGTATGGAATGAGCGTTGGCACACCGAGAGCGTTTCGTTCTAACCCCCAACTCGAGATCATCGAAGAGGACCTAATCTTCCCATCTCCAAGCTCACCGCTTTTGAGCATTACTCCTCCGAGTGGAGAGTCTTCCGCAAACAGTTCACCACGGAGCTCGAATACCGCGGCGTCGAATCCTACATTGCTCACAAAGTCGGATCCCTCGGTGGTCGGTGTCAGATCAAAGAGCAGCAATTTGGATTTATTATCGGGCTCTTCGTGGTCATCCCTCTCGCTTACCATGCGCGGTAATCTTCAATGCCCATCGCCTCCTGACCCTCGCGATCACTCTAGGCTCAGGCGAGCATGGGAAGAAATGCTGAGCGACAGTTTCCTCACGCCCAACCTAGTCTCTGTTTTGCCGTTTCATCTTGGCGCCTGGTTTCGCGACATTCGTAGTCACCCAGCTCTCGAGATTCCTCTTCCGCCAAGCTCGTCTCGTAAACGAGGTGCTCGGCCCACCGTCGGACTGCCGGATCTCATTGATCCAGATACGTTGTTCGAGCTCCGGCCATTGTCATCAACAGCATTCCCAGATTCGGATGATGAAAGCACGCGTTCCTCCGAACGGAAAACTTCTCACAGGGGCGTGTCGACGTGGGGCTCGATGCACTTAGCACGCACCGTTCGGACAATCACGGCATGCAAAGAGTCAATATGGCGTACTTACGAAAGGTTGTACGGGCAGGATCCTTCGATCCCTTCCCTCGTGAGATCTGCACAAGAAAAGTATCTCAAGAAGCATTTCGTTGAAGTTCAATCTACCATGAATCCACTCCGCGATTATTTCGAGCGTGACTGGATCAACTGGGAAAAGTGAGCAACGTCGTCCATATCTAATCCCTCCACTAGAAACTGACCTTGCGTGTTCAAGTGATATGGCCGATCGTACCTCCGTCAGAGGAAGCATTCAATCCGAGCTAAGCTGGAACGAACCCCTTGGAAAACCTCCAGAATGGCGCGCCTGGTTCAACTCCCTACCTCTGAGCGACGAAATTGAATTCGATGAGAAGCTCGAGCTATGTAGGAGATTGCGCGGGTTCGTATGCTTCAAAGAAGATACAATACCGGCGAACAGAGGACCTGACCAACGCGATTATTATACCTTCTAACGTTTGATACCTGGGACGAGAACTCGGATGAAATTAGCACAGATTTAGACAGCAGATTCTAGGGCACGATACCCCCACTACCAGTTTGTATAGTAGGCAGAATCGTTACAAAGCATATTCATTCACCTCTGTCGGAAGTAGTACTATTTCTGATCTCAGGAGATTAGATTTACTAAATCAGGATAGCGTACGGTTACCGCTGGTAGCCCGGACACTACTACTATAGCGAATAGTGAACACGTTTGTCAAGCACTTCCTTTGTACTCCTTCACGATCATTCCTCGCACTTCACAGCCTCTTCGACGTGTATAGTTATGGCCGAAGCACAAGCTCCGAAACCAGCTGAAAAGCCGCGATTGATATCTGAGTCTGACATCACCAAATACAAGGTGTGCCATCCATATCGCTCTGTGCAAGCGTCATCGGGAGCTCTGATCATATCGCGAAATTCTTAGACAGCTGGGGACATCGTGAATGATGTCATGAAAGAACTCGTCTCCACCGCCGTTGAGGGTGCAAAGGTCATCGATCTCTGCATCGGGGGGGACAAGCTCCTCGAAGAGGCAACCGCGGCGGTGTACAACAAACCCATCAAAGGCGTCAAGGTTCCCAAAGGTATGCAACCCCTCCTTTCTTGTTGTTCATCCACTCCCATCTCTCTGCATTCCTTTGCTTCTCCAATCTCCCGCATTCTGACCGACCTGGAATGATTATGTAGGCATCGCCTTCCCGACGTGTATTTCCGTCAACAACGCCGTCGCCCACTTTTCTCCTCTCGCGTACGTGCTTTTCTTCTTTTTTTGTCTTCTTCATGCCCGAGTGCCTCGCCCCGTCGAGCGCGATTCTTCGATCGAACTGGATCGATCGTATCTCATATGTCATATTATGCAGCTCGGACACCCTTTCCTCCCAAACATTAGCCAAGGACGACGTCGTAAAGATCCACATCGGGGCGCACATTGACGGATTCGCTGCGATTAGCGCCGAAACGATCGTCGTCGGAGCGAGCCAGGAAAATCCGGTGGAAGGAAGACGCGCGGACGTGCTCAAGGCGGCTTGGCATGCTGCTGAGGCTGCAGTGAGAGTGGTCAAGGTCGGGAACAAGAACTGGGCGGTGACGGATGCGGTCGCCAAGGCTGCCGCGGCGTGGAACTGCAAACCGGTCGAAGGTGCGTGCGTCCACGGTTGGGTCGCACGATGGCGCACGATCGCGACGCGCTAGCCTGTGTCTGATTGACTTTTTGACGTTTTTCCGGGGCAGGGATGCTCTCGTGTCAACACACGCAAAATGTGATCGATGGGAAGAAGCGGATTATCCTGAACCCCACTGAAACTCAGAGGCGGGACATGGAGGCGATCACGTTTGCTGAAGACGAGGTGTATGGCATCGATATTCTCGTCTCGTCTGGGGAAGATGGCAAGGTAGGCTCGATCGTCTTGATCTGGGGTGGCGATCACAACTGACCGATTTGTCTCAAGGCACGAGTAGAAGACTCGAGAACGACTATTTATCAAAAGGAAGGGACGGTCACATATCAATTGAAAATGAAGAATTCTAGGGCCGTGTTTTCTGAGATGCAGAAGAAGGCTGGGCCATTCCCAATCAACATCCGTGTATTGGAAGACGAGAAGAGAGCGCGTCTGGGTCTCCAGGAGGCCGTTTCGCATAATCTGGTGAAACCATACGAGGTGGTGTAAGTGCAGTCACTTTGATCAAGATGTGCTTTCTGATAATGGTCTACCAGGTACACACCTGCAAATACGTTTGTGGCTGCATTCCATTTCACCGTCGCCCTCCTTCCTGCCGGTCCTTTACTGATCACGCATCCGCCTGTCTGGTACAAACCAGAACTTGTCAAGACCGAGAAAGAACTGGAGGACGAGGAACTAAAGGCCCTGTTGGCGAAACCACTACGAGAGAACAAGAAGAAAAAGAAGTCGGAGGGTGTGCCAGTGGAAGCCAAGTGAATAGACTACCATTGGATAGTTGTACACTATTTGTCGATTGGCAAAATGGCCAGATGTAACCGATAGTGAAATCAAAGTAGTATTGACCTCCGATCGGACTGTTACTTGAGCTCTGATGTCCCCGCCTCCGTTAGTAATGTCCTTGGTTCCTTGTCTGCGGCCTCTTGGCCAAATTCCCCTATCGTTCGAACAACGAGATCGATGTTCTCCAAGAATCCGTTAACGGACAGACGTGCCAAACGGACGGTCAAGGTCTGAAACGTCCTTCAGGAGATTCATCGATCGTCAGCAGCACAATTTCCGATAAGACAAAGTATGGTTAGACCCGTAAAGACTTACGCGATCAGCTCGTGACCCTCTACGGTCAAAGACCGCTTGACGGCGTCCTTTTGCAATTCGCCGTCGACATCGATAACTTGTTTTGCGATCGTGGCATGCTTTATGCTCGCAAATGGGATGCGAACGGTGCTATATGGGACTCGTTAGATCAAGTAAAAACGGACGGAAGGACGGGCGATCGAGCGAGCGAGGTGCTTACACGGTATGCCATGCTCCGTCGGACATAGTGGCGGTGATGGTAGCCGATAACGATGTGGTGGATAAGTAAATTGACGGATCGTCACCGTCGTCTTCGATACCATCGGTCCCGCTTCAAGCACGGCGCGCGCCGTCGACTCGAAATTGGATCGAATATGATCGAATCAAGCTATGTACTCAACTTGATCAGCCTGAGAACGCTTCTATAGACGCGTCGCTCTCCAGTGACTAGAATCTCCGGCGGGTCGATCGCGTTGATTTACATTTGAAAGAACTCAGGCCCGGCTCTATGGACTGTTTCTCGTTCGCAAGATCTACGCTTTTGAAAATGTCCAAGTTATACTCGACACTCGCACGCTACTACAAGTTAACCGATCAATTCAGAGTGCGCGGGCGCCTAATCGCTCCCTCGAACATATCCGTAGTCTCGGATCCATCGGTTCGGAGACTTCAAGCATGTCCACTGAATCTTGAGTTTGTTGACATGCGCTGTGGCGTTTCTGGGGTAGTAGCGGGTAGCGGGTAGCTGGCACGCTCTGATTGGTTGCTCACTTCAACCCAAACGGTAGCGGCGTGACGCGTGACCGCTCACACACGAGCCTCCCATGATCTTTCCCTCAGTTTTTGAAGTTTTGTGGCCCATCAATGCCATTGATTCGTATGTGCAGGCTGCTACTATGGTCCAGAGAACTTGATAAATATCATTAGCCTATCCTCGGCACCAATTTTATACTCTGCCGTTCTTGATATTGCCACCGTATCGTTATGTCACGCTGGAAACTTGGTATGAGCCTGAAGACGCCACAATCAATTGACAGCCGTTAGGACAAGTTGGGACGAAGCCGCTCCCGACTTTCTGACAGAAGCGTTCAACGGCACCGATTACACTCGAGTCTTCTGTGGCGCCGTCAGACTTCTCTCGAGTAGAAGGTTCACACAAACTCGAACAGGAAAACAGGTCGGCTGCAGTTGGTCTACCGCCAGGGTCGGCATCATGGGTTCATGGGTTCTAGTCTGGGAACTCGTGAGAACTCGGCGCGCCATACTATGCTAATACTACTAGTGGGGCCAGGTTCGTAATATAGTTTTGGGAATTGACCTACTAATATTCACTCACGGGCACACTGTGAACATTGTCACAGAGGGTGTTTCTGACAGCTCGTATACACAGGTCACTTCAAGCGCCGCAGCTCGCTGTGTCGCCTGATTTGAAAAAAGGAAGAGGAGAGTACGGCGGCCGGTGGCTCAGCGGACCTTGTCCTGGATCCATACACCACGGAGCCTCAGGATCGTTGTGACTGCCGTCACCACTTTGCGGCGGGACCACCGTATAGATACTAAGCTAACCCCTTCAGCATTACTGTAATATTTCGCCCTGCCACAAAAGATGCTAATGGCTAATTGAAAGAGGAATAGGTTTCAGTTTTGAATGGCATGTGGTACTTATGAAATCTTCCATTGCTACTTACTTAACTCAATGTATTACCAAGCTCTTGGGAACGGGATCAATAGTTCCACAGGGCCTTGCCCTAACCGCGTGATGATCTTCCTTGGACCGATGCGGCTGCTGACGCACACCGTTGGACCGCGTGAAAACATTCCCATCGGTAGAATACCAAGGTCAGTGGCCCGTGTGCAGCGTAAGTATGCCAAGGGACAGAGTCGTGTCAGTCGAGGCGTACGCTCACCTCTCACGAACTTCGGTCACTGGCTTATGATTTCCGAGGTACTCTAAGCCCTGAACGTGGGCTAATATAACACGGTAAAGCCAACTCTACCACGAGCAAGACTGCCCGTTACTACTTGGAACTTGGCGGCTTCGACATGTGTACGATGCTGATAGATGCGGGCGTGCTGCTTATTCGAGAAGCTTATCGTTCCATGACTGGAGTCCACCAAGAGTGGAAGAAGGAGAAGGATTCCGAAGCCATTTGTGGTCCGGCACGCGGTATAAAGTCAATAGAAATCGGCACTGCCTTCGGGTCTAACACCCTACTATGGGGTTCTCTGACACCTTGCTCTACTCTAGAGGTACCCGACCCATCGTTTCGCAACCACATAACACGCGCATCATGATCTCTCGTCATCACAGTTCCGGACCGATGCGACGCGACGCTCGCAATGCGGGCCTTCGGGTTGGGCGGCCTGAGTACACGAATCTCACTGGCAGAGGTTGACCGTGATGTTTCAACCGGCAGACACAGGACTACGACATTCCGCAGACCGTCACGCATCAGTCCAACTGTCCATAGCTAACACTGGTCGCTTGCTAGTCACACGACGTGCGCCTGACGTGAGACGAGAAACGGACCTGATCGAGTGTACGCTCCCACCGTTGGCTAATAGGTTAGCGGCGTGTGCTCTAGGTATGTGACGATCGATTCCTGGAGCTGACGAGGAGAATTCGTCACATCAGGGATACAGCGTTACACGCTGCACGGTAAATTCTTTTCGCACAGCGTTGGTAGCCAGAATGTCAACCACGGTGGCCGGTCGTGCCGAGGAGAACCAGTGAGACCCCGTCGTCGAGTCTGGGAGAACGACAGGCACTTTTCTCAACACCGTTGTCACAACAGGCTCTTTGTTCCATAAAAACTTCTCAGATAAGGATAAAGAGAATCTTACGCTTCGTCTTGGAGACGACGTCCTTGAGATCAGGCAACAACACAGTCGAATAACGACACGAACGACTCACCTCTCAGAGAAATACTGTATAACCAATTGAGTGTGGTGCAAACAGGTCAATGTAATTCATGAAATCCTTTGCGAAAGATCGACTTTGCATGTAAAGCAACCAAAAAGATAAACCAGCCCAAGGAATCCTCGAGTACCCGTACCGTGTAAACCCAAACCAGTGGACATTAGAAAATACAATCCTGTAATAAAAATCGGGAGCAGCTACTCCAGACCTGGCCTGAAGTAATAAGCATGAATAAATAGATAAATAGACCCGGGCCAGCTCCGGGGCCGGAAGAAAGATGAGTCGATGATAACACATCAATGGGGTCGCTAAGACAGCAGGAACATTCGAGATGCTGGGTATCTTCATCTACGCTGATAAGGATAAGTTATTTAAACAACGAATATCTTTTGTTTTGCCACTTAAAGGGCAAACGCGACGGCTGCGAAAATGGCAGCGCCGACGAGGGTCGCAGCACTGAGAGGCCGCGTCGAAAGTGTACCAGAAGTAGAGGAAGGATTCGAGCCAGCGTTGACGGCACCGCCCGGGGTAGAAGCAGAAAATGTCGGAGACGGATAAGTCCTCGGGGTTCCGCTCGTACTGGACGGAAAGTTAGGGATGGAAGAAGGTGAAGAGGGCGTGCCGGGAGTGGTATCCAAGCAGGAGGAATCGTTGCTAACGCCAACGGTGATCTGTCGTGCATCATGAGAACGATCAAGCAAATAAGGGTCCGGTGTGGGAGAGATACGTACTGATCCGCTCCAGGCTTCGTTTCCGGCGGAATCCTCTAGGGAGAGAACGACCTCGGTGCCAGCAGCCAGGTTGACAGTCCAGGTCGTGGAAGTTGAAGTTAGGTTGCCAAGATCCTCGCTGTGGTCGATGAGTGATCGATCGGAGCAGGTGCAGTCTGAGCTCACAGTGATACACCGCACATGTCGTCTGCAGAGACAACAAGAAGGTCATAAGGAAGATTGCCGGTATCAGACCAGGTGATTTGAGCCGCTTGGCACTGAACAACACATCAAGAGAGAGAAAGTCCAAAGAATAGGAAAACAGACCTGGACAAGGCTGGGAGTGTTGATTGTGAAATTGGACCCCTGTGCGATCACGGATCGGAAGAGAGCGACAAAGAGAGAGACGAAAAGGAGCGTGGTGAACATGCCTGCTCAGTAGACGGATCGCCAGACGAATAAATGGACAACGGGAGGAATGGAGCCATGGCAAAAGGACAATCACAGTATTCTTATGGGCGTCGGTTTCAAACCCCGAATGTACAGTGTCTTACACACGGCCTGTCAGTGCAACAATATTAATGAATTGTTCGCAACTTCGCATGCTACTGGCTAGCGACTCAGAGCTTGCTCTTCACAACGTTGCCCTCTTCCACCAATCTCCGTCGCTTCGTGATCCTGTTCAAATTGTCAGCAAGCCTCGTCTCATTAATCCACCCGATCAGGGAATATCTCACCCAGAATGCATTATCACGCTTGGTTCCTTGCCAATGCCTTGCACCGGTTTACGCTCTTCAATTGTGACATACGGTCGCTCGGACGCGCCGATGTAGATCTGTCTCGGACGCCAAATCTTGACCCCTTCCGGAGACAACATCATCTGCAATACCGTCAGCAAGATATAACTGAAATAAAAGAAAGTAAGCACCTGGCGCCAATGTGCGAGCCACCCTACGACACGGGGCACGACGAATAGGACTGGGAAAAAGTCCATCGGGAAACCTGAAAACCATAAGTTCGCTTCCGAATTACGATTGCCAACCAAAAGTCATACCCATCGCGCGATAAATCAACCCACTACAGAAACAAGCGAACTTATCAGCACTTACATCGCTCGGTCGCAAAAACATGATCATACCTCCAAAAGTCCACGTTGGGAGCCAACTTCCGTGAGATGAAATAATCGTCTTTGAGGGCAGCATCGTGCAACGCCATCGCAGTGTTGAGCAGTGGATCAGCACCCGTGCTGCACGAGGAGAGCGTTAAATGAGCCAATAAAAAGCAAGTTGGAGCCATACACTGCGAATACTTCGTTAGCAACCTTTCTGATGATGAATGACCGTGGATCAGACTATTAGAAGACAACTTTAGAGAATGGTCTTCATGGTAAGCATGATGGCACACGTACGGTCTTGTAGACACGATGCCCGAATCCGCTGAGCACCTTCTCCCGGCGCTTCACAGCTGCGAGGAAACTCGGAACGTTCTCGGGACTAGAACCCAGACATCAGTTCTGCTGCAGAGTAGGCCAATCCCCTACTGTCGTACCTTCCAATAGATATCAGCATCCGGATCACGGCTTCGTTCGCGCCACCATGAAGAGGTCCACTGAATACCGAATTCAATGTGCAGGCTTTCCAAAAGGGTACGATGATGCTTACTACAGCGAAGCGCAGCCCGCTGCAATTGCACTATACGGGTCCGGGAGGGACGATCCCGTTTGAAGGACAGTCGTACTGGATGCGTTCATCTCGTGGTCAGCATGGAGGATGAACAGAATATCCAATGCGCGGACAAGGACAGGATGAGGTTTGTACGTCCCCCCACTGGATGCCGACGTAAACGGGAACGCGTCGCTATGTGAGAGATGGTCGAGCTGGAAAAGGAACCTGACATGATGCGTCCATAGTCATTACCATGCCGTAGCGTGAGGAAGCACAGCAAGTACATACGATTCGGCATAGCTCATCCCGGTGGGCGGCACCACAAACTCTCGTCCTTGTCGGACGCGGTAGGCCATTGCAGCGAGGGTCGTGGCTTTCCCTATGATCCGGTAAATCTGCTTGTCCATGTTCTGCAGGGCCACCGGGTCCGCCTTGGCGCCGTTAGTGTACAGGTTCTGGCCTAGAAACAGGCGCGAACCGGGTCATCAGCGTTTCATCCCACTTCGACAAATTTGCAGACCATACCTTGGAGAGATGGGTTTGCCTCGCTGTAATAGGACCCCAAGTACGCGAATGCGCTGGTCAGAATGGCCATCGGATGCGCGTCGTATCTGAAGGCGCGGAAGAACCCAGCTGCCTCCGCATGCATCACGCCGTGATTAAGAACTTCGCGTTCAAAGTGAGAGAGCTGGGCCCGGGTGGGTAGGGGGCCATAAATGAGGAGGTATGCACACTCGAGGAACGAGGACTGGGAGGCGAGTTGTTCTATAGGGTAGCCTCTGGGAAGGACGCTCCATGAGCAATGAGGGAGAGTGCATGTATAAGAGCACAAAATACCGGTAACGCAGGATACCATTGTCACCGTCGATGTAAGTGATACTGCTCTCCACGACGGCAGTGTTCAGGAAACCTCGGTCGGAAATGCGCAGACCGCGCTCGGTCTCATCTTCTGGGCGGTCATTTGGGCCGGGTTGGGCGCGAATGGACTTGAAAGCGGGAGCAGGAATGGCGTTATGAGATATGCTGCGAGAAAGGTTGAGTTCGATAAGTTACAAGTGGATATTATACGTACGGTACTTTGTATTGCTTTCCGGTTCGGTTGTCTACGACGGTCAGCGAGTCGTCCCTCTTGACGGTTGAGGATGGCGTGTCTTGTCCCATGATGCGACTTGAATAATACCATGAAAGCACAATTCGGTTTATTAAGTACATAGCCTCGGCTGAGTCGGATCCTAATTTCACATGTCTCAGGCTCTCAACTACTACTAGTTCGTACAAAAAATGGTATGGAATCTCATGCAGCCACTTCAGTCTTCTTCTCTCGAGTCAACCATCCTAGGAACAGATATCAGATGAAGTACACAGCCAGGACTAAACATAACATACCTCGCAACTTTTGATCATGTGCCTTTTGTCTCTCGCGATCTACCGCCCGCTGACGTGCTAATTCTGCGTCAACCAGTGGCGCTTCTGTGTGATTAACGTGCCAAGTCAGTTGTTACATTCAAAGCAACTTATCAGTGCATACCGTTGGGAGCAACCTTTTTCGCTTCTGTGAGGGCGATCTCGGCTCTCTCAAAAAACCCGAGCTCCCCCAACGCCTTGCCTTTTCGAAACAGCGCCTTGGAGTTGGCCGGGTTCTTTGCGATCGCCTGTATCGTCCCAGTCGTCAGACCCAGGGTGTGAGAGGTGGTGATGTACTTGCCTTATCTGCGGTATCTACGGCGCGTTTCCAGTTTTCTTGTTTGATGTGGCACGCCGACATATTGGCATAGATCTTCTCGAGCATGAAATCTATCTATCAGACATTAGTTAACAGCTGGAAAGTTAGATGGCATGACTGCCCACTTCGGTCTTCTCATCTTTAGCACTCGCAGCCTCATCGACGGCGGAGACTGGAGGGGAAGAGGGTAAGCCCATTCCGAGGGACTTGAGTGCGTTTCTGAGTTGCAAGGGGAGACCGCTTGTAAGGATCCTAGGGCGAGAGAGATTTGCACGACGACCAACGTACGTACTTGTCGAGTCCGTGAAGATACATGAGGGCCTATTAAATCGATGAGATCCAGACCTTTCAAATGAACCGTAATCCCGTACCTCGTGATAAGATCGCAACGCTGCATTCACCAATTAATCAGACGCGTCACTGCCAAGTGGAAGAGACACACCACTCTTGAGATCGCCGTCCTTGAACGATGTATCGGCGAGTTCCTTCTTTTCGCGCGATGTACTCAGCTTGACTTCAATTTCGGACTGCTCTTCTTGGGTCAAGACCACCGCGTTCGCGTCGAGGGTGACGGGTGGCTCTGCATGATGAGATTCTGATGTCGATGCGGCGGAATCGAGGGTTTCTGCATTCTCAGACATTATTGAGTTTGATGCGAAACAGATTCAAGTACCAGCGAAATCTAAAGGGGGATGCGGGGATATATTTGTCCATGTTGTTCCTGCTTCCACATTCGGACGCTCTCCCGCCGACGCTTGTTTTCGTTAAGATACCACTTGACTAGAAGACATGGCTCTCCTCAGTAACATTCTCGGTTTCTCCGTCTTTGGTCTTGCATCGCGTTTTGGTCAGCTCGCAATACAAAAACGAAATCTTATGGATAGTATGTTCTTCTCCGTAGCCGTCCAGCTCCGTATGCGACGCCCTTTTCTTTCAGACCTAGCTGGACATGCCATTGCAATGGCTGCATTCGGATATGCTGGCTACTGGGTGCACCACTACGAAATACGGACAGGCGAGCTCATTGCATGGAAACGTGAGGAGATACAGGCTAGAGCGGATGCTCAAAGGGCAGAGTGATGTGGACCACATGTGGGGTCGTGCTTGCGGTTCGACCTGGCGTAGGTTCGTAATTTGCTCTAGGGGTATCTGACCACTGACGCGTTGCCCGCGAGAAGAGGTGCTATGACACATTTTTTTTACCTAGAAGTTGTTAATGCCTCCAGGTCACGCAGTGACCGTGCTCTACGAGAGTTTCCGTGCTGTGTGAAAGGTTCCAAGTGCGTCATCGAACGCCACCTGCCACCTACCAGCCAGGCTAGCCATTGTTCACTCCTTGCATCAGCCTAGCCTCACTTTAGTGATGATCGGAAAGCGTGCGTCAGAAGCACTTCTATTTCACGACCTCATTCCCTGGACGAGTCAACGCAGTCCGGATATGAACGACCACGGATACAGCACGTTCTGGGGTCGATGTATGCGTCGGACCTTGAACGAACAGTATAAAAAGAGGTCAGTCGAGGGACTGTCGCTGGCCCACTAGAAATGAACCATTAAGAATACGACACTGCCTAACATCGACTACCATGCGTTTCCTTCTCCTCTTGCTCGTGCTTAGCTTTGTAGCCACTTCCACGTTCTTTTTTGCAGAAGCTAGAAAGGTATGTCATTCGTCGTTTACTACGTTGACGTTGACTGTTTCATCGCTAGCCGCATAGATCCTCCAGAAAGATGGAGGCCATCAGAACATCTAGAGGGGACTTTTAACCGCCAAGTCCCCGCCCCTGTGTATCATAATCACGAGGTGTGTGGCATGGCCGCGGTGTGCCATCATCGATGTTGATGACATGCGTTGATGGCAGTACTATTTTCTGTTTAATCACGTTTCGGTCCTGGCGACTTGTTCCACCTATTTTGTACGATGTACACGTGTACTGTATAGAAATCACACGCGCGAAGTGATCTCAACGAGGGAAACCACGAGGCAAGGAACGTGTTATCGCGACGGAGTTTAAAGTAACAATTATCGGAGTTGGAACAGCGGAAGTAACACAGTATTATGTAATATTCAACTGTTAACGCGAACGACGACGACGACGCCGACGAACACCCCGATTTAATTGCTGAGACGTTCCTTGCGCGTCTTTTATTATTTCCCATCCGCTCCTTTTGTTCATCATGCCCGCGTCCTTGTCCCCGTTCGCTCTCATCGTGCCTCGTCCGAACATCCCCGGCGCTCATTCCGCTCCACGCACGCCCAATCGCAGCCCCGTCGCGTCCCACATCTTCCTGTCCCCGCCCTCGAATCGAAACAGCACCGACTCGTGGAACAGCTCAAATTACGACTTGGAGGACCCGAACGCAGTGTGGAAGGAAGATCAAGTCAGGCTCCTGTCCAGAGTTCGTCTCGTTTCTTCGCCGTGGTTCGATCCCGCTTATGTTCTCATTTCAGACCCTTGACGCTCTCCCGGCGCACCTTATCACACCCTTCAACGGTTCCGTGCCCCCACCTAATCTGCTCGATAAGATTGCCCGTGGCGTATCAGCAGCCAAAGGTCCCAATGATTGGCCGCACTCTATTCGGGCAACTCGCCTGAAACTTCTGGAGCTGGCCCGTCTCAAGGCCCAGGAAGAGAGGCGCAGAACCACTGTCGAGGAGGAGTGCGTACCGCTGGGCGTAGTAGTCTGCCAACGGGGCAACGGGGCGAGAACACCCGAGTCCGCGGAAGTATTGCAGCTACGAACCAACACTCCCATTCACTTACGGCGTCCGGTTTATCGTCAATCCAGCATGGACTTCTTGGACCCGGACCAATCCGATCGGGGTGAATGTATCGCGCGGTACGTACACCTTCCATCTTTCTCGTCATTCGATCACTGACGAATTCTCGGGCGCATATAGTCTCTCAAGTCGTCTTCAACGCCACGACCGTGTGTTACATCATCCCTATCTTCGACCTGCGCATGTCCGCCATCGGGCAGAGCACAATAGATCTTCCCCATCGACACCCAGTTCGTCAACTCTCAACTCGGGTCTCTATTCTGGAGCTCGCAAGTCGACTATCTCGGCGACGTCCACCTCTTCTTCCTCCTTCGGCTCCCCAATGTCGATCTCTGCTCCACTTCGCCCATCATCTCTTCGCTGCGCTTCCACTGTCACCCTAGCGAGCACGAGTGAGATACGCGTTGGTGCTGATCCCGACAGCGAGAACGTCTCGAAAAGTGCCAACTTCCGGCGCAGTGGTGGGTATCTTGATGTGGGTGCGGATAAGGCTATGTTTTCAGTCAAGCGGGCGCTTTCGCACAACAGCGCCGGTAGTGCTACCCCGGCAGTGCCCGCAACGCCTGCTAGCAAACCAAAGAAACTCAAGTCGACCCCTGTAACTGCGGCTACTCCCTATCGGAAGGTTACCCCCAATCCTGCGGCCGGAGAGACGAAGCCACTGCCTCGGACCCCTCCCAACGAGTCTCATGCGTTGGCCATGGAGAAAGAAACGCCGAGCCGGACGGATAAACACACGAAGTTCAGGAAAGGCCACAAACCTCACCTCTCGGTTTCCTCTGACGAGGAGGAAAAAATCCGCTCCAGATCCGCAAAGAAAGTCCGCACGCGTGCGCCCTCTTGGTCCAACTCTCTTGCACCCGCAGCACCCACACCACCGCCATTGCTTTTGTCGTCTGCGCTTCCCAGAAAAATAGAGGGGAGCGATTCGGGTCGCAGCACAAGCACCGGTATAAGGTCCAAGAAGTCTACGTCCTCGAGTTCGTCGACGGATAACGATCTCTCGACCGCTAGTACGGAGACAGCTGCCACTACTGTTTCCGCCTCTTCCGTGTGTGCATCTCCAGCCAAACTACTGTCGCCTAGGAGTATCCATATCCAGGCTCCACCTTCCACCCATTCACCAGTGGAGGTGAAGAAATCCGCCCGTCGAAATCCCGTACGCAATCCATCCATGTTTGGCCACGAATTGCCCTGCCCCCAGCGCACGCCTACGTCTCCCACGCGCATTCCCGTCTCATCCCCGATACCACTTTCGCCACCTGCCAGTTGTGCTGCCACTCCGGCCAGTCCGTCTTCCACATCGCCCCTACTCACATCCTTGCGCCCGCGCACCCTCCGCAGGGCCGCTCGACGTATCTCATTTGGAGGCGCGGCTGCAAATGGAAACCCCCTGAGCCCAACCGAAAATTCACGACGCCAGGATGGGGAAGCACCTACTCTTGGCAGTGCTTTTCAGCTTGCATAAGCGTGGTTGATGGAACGTCCCTCCTTCCGATCTGTCAATGCTGCATATTACTCGTCTCATGTTTCCGTACAACTCCTTTGATTTTTCGAGAATTCACTAACGCAAGTTTCGTCGTCAAATCTGACGGCCCTTCTTATCATGCCTTTTCACCGTCGTTCCTGTATTCATCCTTTGTAACACTCATGGATCCCCTATCGTTTTCGTTCGTTTTACGCTCAGTCGTCCTGTCACAACCACTTGCATTTCCTATCTTTCACGAAGTGTACAATCTCCTTTGGCTTCATCACTACACCCTGGCCCCAGTCCGTACCGTATCGCACCTGCTCTCACACTCCTTCAACTAACATTATTCGCCGGAGGTATGTCCCATTCCGAATATTCGACGACCTGAGCTCATTGTATGCGTAGACTATTCCTTCTTCGCTGCATTATCACCCTCCTTGATCGTATTCGTCGCGTACCGATCGACGCGCTCCTCATCTCAACGCTCCCTATTTTCTGACCTTTTCATCGACATCTACCAATTGGATTCCACTGCTGTATGATGGCCAACGGAGAAGACCGTTCTCCGACTTTCCGTTTTCTACTTAGGCTGATTGCATTATCTTTTCAACAAACGTTGCTCTGGGAGCTGTATCTACGGCTACCCATCATTGCTCATTCCTTTGTTTGCACACTTTTTCTCGTGTTGCTCAACGCTCATTCACGTTTTTATGTCTCCCCTTGCACGCGCTGGGCTTGTACAAACTTGCATTCGTTTCTTTATCTCCCCGTTCTATCCACATCCATCTCCTACCGCTTACTTGCTTTCTCGAATCCCGTTCTTCATTTCATTGTTCGTTGTACAACATGCCTTCCTGTTTCTAACCCGATCGTTGATCGTCGCGGGTGAATACGGATCGGCGACAACAAATTTACGGTACATTTTTAACAGATCGTGATCAGTACTTGTACCACCTGTTGTATCCTCTGTATGACAATCTGTATATGGAGAATTGAATGTTCAACCTGTCAGTCGAGTCGTGTATGTGATGATCCAAGTTCGAGGTTGTTATTGAAGTGGTGATGTGAGTAAAGGTATCAAGTTGCTTCAAATTGTCAGAGCACATGTGTCATACCTCTATCCATCCACAGGGGGTTTGGGGTTTTTTTAACTTTTTTTGCACTTCCAGAACAGACAAAGCAAACTACACAGGGACATGGGGTGGTGCAAAGAGCATAGCAAGCAAATTTGACAGTCAAACAACAACAAAAAGAGGGGGACAAGGTGGAAGATGGAGGGGAGAGGGGGAGGGGAGTCAACACACAAACCATTATACAGCATACAACAAGAAAACAAAAACAAAAACAAAAACAAAAACAAAAACAAGTTTTCAAACAAAATGAGTCTCTTCCAGATCACCCACCTCAATCCAGGCAGCATTCCCATACCAGTCACTGATCAGTTTGCCAATGAGAGACTTGCCTGGACCAGCATAGTTATCAATGTAAGCCTTGCTGGTGAAGATGATCATCCCCCTCTTGCACCTGGTGAGCATGACATTCACTCTCCTCAAGTCAGAGAGGAACCCAAGGTCCCTAGACCTGACCAGGGAGATGATGATGTGGTCTTCCTCATTTCCTACAAAAACATTAATGTCTACCAAGTGATCAATATACATAAATACACTAACTAACCTTGAAAGGAATCCACATTGAAGCACTTGTCACCCCACTCCAGCCCAGCCTTTTCAAGCTGCTCCTTGATGAGAAATTTCTGAGACTCATAGGGAGTGATGATCCTATATTTCTTCCCCTCAGCCTGGAATGTGGAAGCAAGCTTGACAATGGCTTGACACTCCTCTAGATTCTGGGATGGAAATAAATTCACATGTGATGAAATTATCCTTGTCATTGCCCTTACCTTCCAACTGGTCCCTTGACTAACCTGCTTGCCAGTTACATTGACAAAGTGGCAAAGAAGAGACTCCTCATTTGCCAAGGGATGATAGACACTAGACTTGAGGAGGGCCTCTGAATTTTTCTCATTGGTGGGATAGACAGTCTGAGCTATAAAGTCTCCAATTTGTGGGGGCATCCGATCTAACATGAGATCAATCATTGAATGACCAAAGTCCAACAGATAACTTACACTGAGTGTCAAGAAAGATAAAGGGATTTTTACCAGAGGGGGTATCTTGTTTAACCAGATGGTCAACCTCAAAAATACTCTGAAGGCCTTCTATCTGATCTTGGCCATGGGGTGGTACTGACCAGCCTTTGAGAATAAAACCAATGAAAGAAAAAGAAAGAAAAACTCACACTGCTTGTTGTCTCCAATAAAGAGTCAAAGACAACTTTCCTAATGGTGGTGAAACAGGAGAAAAGAGGGATATAATCCCCAATCTCAATCTGAGAGGCTTCATCAATGACAACAGTGTGAAGTGGAACCCTCCTAAAGGCACCCTGCTGCATCAGCACATCACTAGAGAGCATGCTGAGAGTACAGAGGACAACTGAGCAACCACTCAGTTCAGGGAGCCTTCTCTGGAAGAATCCACTGCTAGTGATGGTATTGGTCTTGATAGTGGTATAGTGGTGCTCATGGCTGATAAAAAGAAACCAATGAGGAAAAATATACCAACCAATATAAAAGACTTACTAAGCATAAAAATCTTCAGAAACCAAAAGCCTCCAATTGGATAGACCAAAATCAGCCAACTTCTCTGCAATGTTCTTAACAGCTTCATTGGACTGGGCTATAAGCCAGATTCCAGATCTCCCACCAGAAAGAGCCCTCAGGACATAGGAGGCAATGACTGTTGTCTTGCCTGTCCCAGGAGGACCCTGAATGATGGTCAATCTTGTAGAGTCAGTTTCATCAAGCATACAGCAGACAGCTTTTTGCTGGGAGGTATTGAGTGGACGAGGGATGGTGTCAGGCTTGAGTTTGATAGGGAGGGTAGGTGACTGAGACCACTCAGCTGGCCACTTGACATTCTCTCCAAAGGAGATCTTGTGATTCCATGGGCCAAAGTCAGTGATCTTTCCTTGAAGAGCCTCCAGAAGTTTCTTGGCTCTCTTCACCTCAACAAGAGTAGGATCCTCTTTACCAAAGGTTGTAATGGTGTCCACTGCTTTTCCAGCCATGTCTCCATCAGCCCTAAGTCTAGCAAAACTGTGCCCAGCTTGAGACATCATCTCAGCAGGAACACTATAGGCTCCAGTTCCATTTTGAGCGGGCACTTGAATGTCAAATTGCTATAGACAAAAGGTTTGAGTAAGCTAAGTGAAGGAGATTGAAGAAACTGACTTGATTCTGGCCCTTGCGAATCTTGTTCTTATAGCAGTCAGGCTTGACAAGAAGTTCATTTTTTTGAGCCCCAAGGGATGTAGGACAAGTTCTGGTCACTTCATGAGGCTTCTGTTGGTCCCTCTGGAACGAGTCCACAACACTTTTGGCCAGAAAACGAAGGATCTAAGGGCTCGAATCAGTTCAAGAAAGAAAGGGAAGTAAAGTAAAGCAAATGGTTACAGTAACAGAAAGCTTGATGGTATCAATGGGCAGCACTTTAGAAAGCCTATCTTCCATGAAGTCTACCTGAGAGATGTAGTGGGCAACCCACGCGCGATGGGCGAGGGGGGTGGTGAACTTGGCAGCTTTCTGATGGGGTTTCTTGCAGACGAGAACCTGAAACGCGCGCGTGATGTTGTCCTTTTTACCGCGAGCGGTGGCAACCTCAATCGTGGCGTACGGCGCACGGGTCTTGCCTGTACCCGCCGACTGGACATCAATTGCCTGATGGATACGGAGATCATGGCTCTGCCACAGAGCGAGCGCAAGCAGGCCCATGTCGAACGCGTAGAGGAACCCGCAGGAGCGGCCCAAGACTTGATCGCGCAGGTAATCGCGTCCATCGGTAGGCAAAGACGGGTTGGAGGGGCTACCGCGTCCGTTGTTCTTGTCGCCGGCGAAATCGATGAGGATCACCGTGGTGGCGTCAGCGACGGCGAGGACCTGGAGGGTCCCGTTGGGCAAGAAAGTCCCGGAGAGACCGAGAGGGCGACCTTCGTTGCGCTCGACGAGGGTGCGCAGAGCAGCGTGGTCTTCGTTCAAGGCGGCCATGTTCATAAAGATGACAGGTAGTTTCCCGTCGCTGCCTGCCACGTCGACGAGATTCTGGTGAGTGACGCGAGTAGATGAGAATGACATAGTATGAGGTGGTTTTGGAATGCTTGTGTAGAGCGAGAGCGCGAGACGAGAGGAACGAGGTGAGGTGCGAGGAAGGCGGGTGGGAAAACGACGAGTTGTGCCATTGGGGTTTCCAGCTATCGATAAGTTGCATCGATTTCGGGCACGTTGCACTTTATCGCGTATAGCCGGGCCTAGCCTATCTGTCGACTCCAGTTTCCAAAAATGCTACCGGTGTGCTGTGTTTCATGGATACGGTCCGATACCGCCATCGGTATTCCCAAACCGTCAACAGACACGCCGTACATTGTCCAAGTGAAAGCTTTGCAAAGATACTTATTCCCGTAGTTGCAGCTCTCCGCAAGCACGAGTGCAGCGGGAATCGGGGGACGAGTCTCAAACTGTTCAGTCAACTCCGGTTTCTTTGTTCACGTAGCTATGGCGACTTTGCGACCTTGTTCGTCATTGACGATAATCATGCCCTGTTTACACCGTGTCAACATGGCGTTGGCACGGCACTTGTTTCTGAGGAATCCCAGTTTTTTTCGAGCGAACGATGGAGGTAACGATGTGGTCATCCTCGTTCCCTGAGCCTAGGCAGTCATCTTGCGTCGGGCACCTTCATATTTTGACACGAACCTAGGAATGAATCGACAGCGAAGATCTTGTCTTACCACTGCCCCGATTTAAGAAGATTCTTGATGTGAGACCTTTGCGCATCATGAAGGGGTAATGATACGAGAGGACAATAACCGAGCGAGCTCCACTGCGATCCGGGCTTCAGACTGGGTCAGATGTTTGAAGCGTCGAGAAATGACCTCCATACCATCTAACTGTGTCCAAGCTAAACCTCTTGACCCTTGTCACGTCAACAAGGCGACATGGCTCGCAGGTCATGGAGCGTTCAGTGAGGTGTTCGCTATCAGAAACCAAGTAAATTGTAGACATTGCGTTTTGAGGAACACCGCCCTCTCTCGCAGAAGCGAAATTTCGAAAGCCTGAAAAGATCTGGTATGCTTTCTTTACCATAAGGTGGCACCGAGGAAAAGTTGATCATGACACGCATGTTAGTAGAGAGAACGAGCTTAGGGTGTATAGAGTGAAATTGGTTAAAGAGAAGGAGAAAATCTACTTAACGGTGACCTGGCAAGTGGATTCAGCGTACGTGAGTTGAGACATCAACGAATCTTCTGTCGCCTTGAATGGGTCGAATGATTGATGTCAAGGCGGGCGTTCCGTCCATTGACGTCGCAGAGTCGCCCAGTTACTTCGTTCTCAGCTCTTGATCGACCCTCCGCTTTGACTTGGACTACCTATACAATGTTCACTGATTCGGAAAGCCTACAAGAGCAAGAAGTTGACGAACCTAATCCTTTGACCTCTCGACATCGGCGGGAAAACGGGAACAGATAATAACATATCATTCCACCGTGAATTGATCTGTGACTTCGCTTCTCGTGGAGGTCGGTTTCAAACTTTCCAAAAGCTGCGTGAAAACGGGACACATGAGGTATGGCGAGCAGTCGCCGCTTAACAGGCAGCCCACGCCTTCAAAGCGAGCTGCTGCATCGACCTGCAAGGTTGGACATTCTACTTTTGGAAGTTCGCTTCACCACCTATTATATCCATCAAAGCTACCAGAGAACGCCTGCCGTTACCAATGCTGGCCGACATCATATCCATTGCACATTGCATTGTTGATGCGGATCGACATGTCCGGAGTCCGGGAGATCGCGAATTGGTCCATCACAAATGTATACTTTTGAAGTGCAGAGTTGGGGAGAAAATGATCTTGAACGAGTTTCCTGCTTTCGTCGACGCGTCCTCTCTTCCCAGAATCCCTGGACTAGTGAACACGAGGCCGCCGGCGCGCGTCGCAACGTTCACCACGAGCATTTGCGAAAGTGTATAGATATAGATTGAAGATAATTGACATTGAGTGGCATAGGTGGCGAAGACAAACATCTTCATGAGCATCCTGCAAAGGCTGAAGATATTCCATACTCACAGCATCGTCGTCACATTTGACGATTGCGATAACACTGGCATCTCCAGTGGATAGATTGTGATTTAAACGGCGTGTCGAGGAAGATGAGATGAGAGGGGCGTACGAAAACTTGACGGCATGTCGTTAAACCGAGCTCCTCTTCGATGAGTTCAACATGGCTCAGTCATGGCGACACATATTGAGTCTAGGTCAGCGTGGAACTGCTGGTTCAATGTCGCATCTGATGTGAGAGCCACAGAACGTGTTAGCACCGTCGTTGAGAGCGCAGAAAGCTGCTGCCAACAGAGCGGCGTGTGCCTCAGGACGGCTGTCACGGTCTTGAAATCAAAAAACGGCTTCAAGGCAAACGATGACCGGTGATTCGGAAGACATCGTAAAGTGAGATGTGTATAATCCGGATGAGTCCCGGCCTCCGATCTGTGCAAAACGTCCATAGTAGTGTTCAACTTGAAAAGGGTCCAGGAATAATGTACGTAATTACCTTAAGTCGAGGTCGTTCGCATTCGATATTCCTTGATTAGAGTCGGGGTTCCGACGTCTTCAACTTTCTCATCGTGCCCTCAACCATAAAAAACTTTCAAGGCTGCTTCAGAGATGATCGAATGAAAGTCCGTCCAGGGAAAACCTGGAAAGGAAGGCAGATAGTATAAGCATTTCACATTGATGACATTGGTAGCCATAGGAATCTATGGCTTTGCCATTGGCGCAAAACGTTCGGGACCTGTGACAGTAACGCATTGACGCGACCCGTCACAGACCCGTTTACGCGTGACAAACGCGCTTGTGGCATCCTTCTTTCAACTCTTCTTATCGCACTCTCAGCGTTGTTGGCCCCCCCGGTCACGAGCATTATCCGCTGTCGCTCTTTTTGTCTCTGAGAGTGCTTCGGACGTGTCTTCACCTAAAAGCCCGGCAGCTAGCCTGGCTAAGGTAGGACTCAGGGTCACATCAACAGTTTCCGTACGAGTGGAGCGCATTATTGGGCCAATGGAATAGATTCTGAGGTAAGCCCATCATAAAATAAGTGTTCCCCGTCCTCATTCACTCTCTCTACTCTACAAGGTTGAGAAAGTGATCGAAATTGAAGGGTAGGTTGAATCTCGCGTTTTTTTCTTTCGCTACGGTTGACAGATTCTTGTCTTTTCAGCTCCTAAATTATAGCGCAGATGGTGCGATCATCGCGCATATACTCAAGTCATGGTTCGTTGACGGAGCATCCTTCTTTCCGTCCACTCTGCCACCACCAATACACGCGTTTCGTTTCCCAAAAGGCTCGTGTCCTCTGGCCGACCCCCCTTTGATCGTGTACACCACGTATCTAGTCCTCATTACGCACCTAACATCAGCACCACCCCCTGCACGTCATGCATCGACTTCTGGATCTCCAGCCTCAGGGCTGCAAGTTGCCATCACAGCTATCTCAACGCAGGAAAAGGTCCTCGCTGATTAAATATCAAGTATCCCCGTCTTGCTCCGTCATTTTTTCCCCTCGGGCTGGCCTGAAATACGCTACAATGATTGTTTTTGACAGAGACCCGCCGGTTCATACATATCCCATTACTAAAATCTGCCATATCGAACGTCAGAAGTGATTCTAAACCCAGTGCTCTCCCACCACCCAGTCGACTCCAAAGCTTGAATAGGTACTAGTATTTCTTCGCCAGGCCAAACTTTACATTCCTTGATGATGAGTCGGCATCGTGTCTCTTTACGGGTGGCAATGGCGTCATAAAGAGCTTGCACACCAGCAACACATGAATCTAGGCTTCCCTCGCGCACTAGGGTGGTTTGATACAACTCCAGTTCCTCCAATGCCGGTACAAATATATCGTCTTGACCTCTGTCGGCATTACCATCCTGCCAGCTTCTTGTGAGGTAGTGAGAGGGGAGGGATAGCATAGAAGTTATGTTGGGCATGGAATCGTGACTGAATCGGATATGCCGCACATCCGAGAGCGATGCCGACACGTCCCGCCAGAACTCGGGCTCGCATGATGATCCGAGAAAATGAACGCTCTGAATGTCCGTCAAGGGGATTTGGCTACAGATGCCACTCAAGGCAGGATAATCGAGCTCGTCCATGGGGGGACCGGAACAAATAAAAGTGACTTTGAGGAGAGCGTTATCATCCGATCCGATGGAAAACAGCGAGTCGTGGGGATAACATTCGACGCGTTCTGACGTGCTGAAGGCAAGTGCAATGCGCTGCCCGCTGCCAATGGTCAGGGAGCGAAATTTTGGTGAATCAGATTGGCTAATTCTTTGTCCGAGAAGATCTGCCAGTCGAACGCAGTCATCGAGGGTAGACATATCTTCGGATGTGTAGAATTCCAGCTTGACTCCCAGGTGGAATTTTGTCCTCAATGGGATGTCTACACAAGATAATAATGCGGTAACTGATGAGAGTGGGGCCCTGATGAGTGACATGCTAGAAAGGTGGGGAAGGCTGATCATTGGGGTAGCATCGAATTCTCCATTGGACAGAAAATCACGGGCGCTAGGAAGGGAGTCGTCGACAGATATTGTACGAGGTGTGGCATACGACGCAGCATCGCAAGGAAGTTCGCCATTGTGTCATTGGGATTGAAGGTTCCAACACAGGACAGATGGAGGGTCGTCAAGACACTTGGCCCGAGTGCGTACCATGGCATTGAACACCGATTTAACCTTAGCGTACGTAGTGCTGGAGTGTTTTCTTCGAGAAGCAGCCAGGATTTCCCCTCTGGTAAGTCGAATCGTGATATCTCCAAATGTTGCAGGCAAGGGAGGTGCGCGAAAAGAAATTTGGACAGGATCTCATAGCGGGTTTCCTTATTGACGGTACCAACGTGGAGACGAAGCTTTTGTATACGTTGTGAATGGTTCATCACCTGCACCACAATGGACAGCACTCGAGCCTTCAGTTCTTCGGGAGGATAATACCAGTCATGAAATTTAGCACTGGTAACCTTTGAGCTAATCTTCAATGGTGCCATTTGCGATCTAGCCAATAGCTCCGTGTCCAGCGTTGTGACGTTGGGGGAATATAGCTCCAAAGAGTTGGGCAATTGAGAGCCACGTCCCGCCAGTGGCGGCAGACATATGAAACTTTAACCCAGCTGGGTGCAGTTGGAGTGGAATAACTATATTTGATCTCGTCAATGTAGGAGTCGCGAGCGATGTAGATGAATACAGATTCCAGTAGCTCGGCTGGAAGGCGGCGAGAAACGTCAGGGGAAGGGAGATTGCTCTGGTCGCCACATAGTAGCAACGGACTCGGTGGTCCATCGACCTGTTCATCCGTTGAGGCTCTGGTCATAGTGAAAAAATGCGACTTGAACGCTATGGAAGACAAAGTTAGTACTCGAAGAATTACTGGGTCCGAACACTGGAAGTTGAGAGAAAAATTGCAACAGAAGTAGTGCGACGTCACGCAGAGTCGTCACACCAGAGGTACACTCCGCCAAGTATTGAGTAAATGTAAATGTACAACTTTCGACGTTGTCAACAGTACACAGTCCCTCCAAACTTGGCTGCCAGCAAGGGGAGCTGGCCAGGTCGTTGCATTTTCCTGTCTCTGAGCTTTGCTCGCCAACCGACTACAATTCGCAGAGCTTATTGATAGTAGTAATCTAAACGCCATCCCAAGTAAACCACTCGACATGCAACATGTCCCAGCGAGCTTGCCAGCAGAGGGATAGTCTATGTGTCAAACGACTAATCCAACATTACCGTTCAGAACGGCCCTTGCGGTGATCCAGTTCTTGTCGTCGAGAGAAGAGGCAAGCTTGCCTATGAGCGTCTCGGACGCTTCACCCAACAAAAAGGCGCGACTCGAGCAGATGACCATGCTTTTTTTGCATCGCGTCAACATCACGTTCGTGCGACGTTGGTTCCGGAGGAACCCCAGTTTCTCTGAGCGAACGACGGAGATGATGATGTGGTCGTCCTCGTTCCCTGAAAACAGCTAGTTACTTTTATCGAGGACACCTGTTCCTGGGTTACGAACCTTGGAACGAGTCGACGTTGAAGACCTTGTCCTCCCACTTCAAATCCTCTTGTTTGAGTTCTTTCTCGATGCGATTCCTCTGAGAATCGTAAGGGGTGATAATTCGGTAGGACATGCCATTCGATTCATATAACCGAGCGAGCTTCAAGACGATTTGAGCTTCCTCGTGGTTCTTGTGAGTCGTGACTGACGTCAGGCATCTGAAGCGTCGAGAAATAATTGTCTTACGATCTAACTATGTCCTGACTTGGCTTCCCGACCTTTAGGCACGTCAACAAAGCGACATGACTTGGGTGTCCTAGAGTCATGTTTGGTGAGGAGTTTGCCGCCATAGACGTGTCGCGAAATGAAGTTGCCGATTACACGAGGCATACGATCTAAATGCAATCATCAACACAATAACGGCGGGGCAACTGAAGTAATAAATTACAGACATTGTGTCGTGAGGAACACCGCCTCTCTCCGCAGATGCTCAAATTCGAAAACACTGCGCAGATCAGATATGTCTTCTTGGCCATAAGGCGGTACTAAGGTAGGTGTCAGCTGCGACACATATGTAAACCCAGAGAGATTTTACATTGTTTATTGTCACCGATCAAGACGAGCTTCGAAAGCGTAGAGCGGAATTGGTGAAAGATGGGTATGTAATCTCCACATTCGATTTGGCTGGCTTCATCCAATATTATTACTTCTACTTGAACGATGCGCAGGAACTCGTCGATCGCAGGACTGGAGAACATGCTCAATGTGCAAAGTATCACTTTGCAATCAAGCAATAACCTGCCGGCCGCGACGCGGGACAGCTCGTGTAACATATCCGATGTAATGAGGCAGCGTTGCACCTTTTCGTAAAGATGCTCGTGCCTAAAATGTTTCAGACAAGGCAACGACTCGAGAGGTCCACGGCCACCCACCATTCGAAATGGAAATCCGTCGATACAATAATTCTGAATTCCTGAAACCCTTCCTTGACGAACTTCTCGGCGATGTTTTTGACTGCAACGTTGGAATGGGCACCAACCCATATGCCCCGACTAGAGTTGACGTGGTGGTAACTCATCACAGAGGCAGTGATGACGGTCGTTTTACCCGTTCCCGGAGGGCCTTGAACCAATACGATTCTATCATTGTCCTTGTTCGACAATACTTTCTGGACGGCTGCGCGCTGTGAATCGTTGAGGTCGCACGAGGGATGGATAGGAATTGGAATTTCTGCCTTCCGCCTCTTTGACTTTGGCCATGCTAGTCGTTCCTCGGGAAACCACAATGCCCGAAAGAATGGAGAGGAGAGGAGCTTTGTCTTGTGTTGCAGTGTCTCGCGAATGATGTCTCGGCGAGTGGATTCAACGCAAGTGGGATCACCCCTTCCGATTGTCGTAACAGAGAGAATCTTGTCGCCCAGAACGGGCCCATCAACCCTAACGCGGGCGCTCCGCCCACGGACCCACCCTGCTCGGCCATTCACTTCGCTTGTAGCACCTCTTCCTTCCAATTCTATTTGGACAACCTATTCAACGTTGTCATTGGGATGAAAAAGGAACGAAAAGAATGTGAGCAAACCTGATGTTTTGATTGTCTGATGCGGGTGGAAAAACGGGAAGAGACGAGGTTGACAGTATCCTTTTTCACTGAAAACCCTTTTCTCACATCGTTGTTGACAACTGTCGGTTTCATGGCTTCCAGAAGCTCTGCGTGTCGGGAGATCGTTGCAATTGCAAGCAAATGCTGCATTTTTACGTCATCAAAACTGCAGCAGATAATAAAAGGGCCTCATACCGGTCTCGAAAAGGCCGTTGTATCGATCCTAGGGATAGACCCGAAACGTAAAGTCATGTGGTCAAGGGTGGCCGCTCGACATGCGGCCCATGCCCTCAACGCCGCTTGTGTTGTGTTGTCCAAGGCCGGCGGCGCTGGAGCGGCGAAAAATAGTGATTGTACATTTCGTCTTTGCAGGATGACCTCCCCACCCATTGCGTTCATCAGTGCTTGTAGTGAGTGTCTACCATCACCGAGAGTCACCGATAGCATATCCACAGCATCCTTGATGCGAATCGACAGGTCCAGAAAGAGGGCGACCGCAAGCTCGTCCATCGCAAACGCATACTTTCGAAATGCTGGGTTGACAAGAAGATGGTCCTGGATAAGACTCCTGCTCCTGTTGACGACGCTTTGTTTCCCCCGATTTTTAGGTCGTGGAATGTGGCGGGCAGGTATAGTCACCACGAGCGCCCGCGAAAGACTCGAGATAGCGATGGAAGAGAGCTGGCAATGCTTGCCAAATGTGAAGGAGATACCGAGGGCGGGATCCGTGGTATCCAGAAAAGGCCGGATATGATTCATGCTCACAGCATCGTCTTCGCATTTGACGACGGTGATGACCGTAGCATCGTCCTTGAACAGATTCTGAGAGATCGTGAACGACATGCACGGGGGGAGGATGAGAGGGGAGGGTTGTGCGGTCGAACCTGTTCGTTTTAAGGGCCCTACGCATGACTCTTATTATGATCAAAGATAAGAGGCGTTCGGCCTCGCCCTGTTTGATAAGGAAGGGATTCGGCGCCGGCTCACGGTACAGCAAGTGATGGTTTTGTAAATGGACCCACACAACGTGTGAACGTGGCGTAAGCGAGGATCCTTTGTTCTTCATGGCTTGGAAATCAGATGCAAAGCCAGTACTTTTGATGTGCTCCTCGGAGAATATTAATGTCACGGTAAAGCATCGTGTCGAGTCACGTGGTATTACCACTGGACCCTTAACTTTCAACATGCGTCATCGTTGGTCTGCAAGTAGGCCATTGCAATTCTCGGTCAGAGGTACGTCGTTCGCCCGACTGCGCATGCCTCACGTTTCATATCCATGTTTGCTTGCAGAGATGGCTAGGTTAAGGTATTGTTGGCCTCTGGCCACGCTCTCCGAGGCGGGATGCTAGAAGGTCTGGAAGATTAGAGAGGATGCTCGTGCTGCGTCAAAGAGTCTTCGGGATGCTGACCTGCCAGCAAGTGGATCCAGCGTACGTGCGCTCTTCCTTTCCGATGTTGAGACAGCGAATCCTTTGTCGCCTTGAACGGGTCTATTGAATTTTAGTACTTTTGATTTCCCTATACTCGAGAAATGATTAATGCTCGTAAACTGTGTCTGGCGTTGGGAGGAGCGGTGAACTTGAACGTTATGGCAGAAAAAGGAAAGGTAAAATTTGACTTTTTGGCGTACGACTGCAACTTGAAGCGCTGACATTACGCGGAGTCGCCACGCCAGCGGACTACGATACGCTCCGCCCAAGCGAAATCGTGTTTGTTGCAATATAAATACGTTTAGTTTACAATACACTGTCCCCCCAAAATGGCTGCCAGTGGGGGAAGCTGGCCAGGTCGTTGCATTTTCCTGTCTGCGAGCTTTGCTAGAAAATCCACTGCCCTTCGCAGAACATAATATTGATAGTAATAATCTAAACACCGTGAATCGACATGAAACAAGTGCCAGCGAGCTCGCCGGTAGATGGGTATGGAAGTCGGGGTCTAGGATAGCCCAACTCTACCGTTCAGAATGGCCTTTGCGGTGATCCAGTTCTTGTCGTCGAGAGAAGAGGCAAGTTTGCCCACGAGCGTATCGGATGCTTCGCCCAACAGGAAGGCACGACTCGAACAGATGACCATGCTTTGTTTGCATCGTGTCAACATCACGTTCGTGCGACGTGGGTTGCGGAGGAACCCCAGTTTCTCCGAGCGAACGACGGAGACGATGATGTGGTCGTCCTCGTTCCCTAAGAATGGTTAGTTATTGCTTACCGAAGATTTGTTTCTGGGTTACGAACCTTGGAACGAGTCGACGTTGAAGACCTTGTCTTCCCACTTCAACCCCTGTTGTTTGAGTTCGGTCTCGATACGACTCCTCTGAAGATCGTAAGGAGTGATTATACGGTAGGACATGCCCTTCGATTCATATAACCGAGCGAGCTTCATAACGATTTGGACTTCCTCGTGGTTCTTGTTACTGACGTCAGACCTTTGAAGTGTCGAGAAATGATTGTCTTACGCTCCAACTAATTCCTGACTTGACTTCCCGACCTTTAGGCACGTCAACAAAGCAACATGCCTTAGGTGTGGTGGAGTCATGTTTGGTGAGCAGTTTGCCGTCATAGACGTGTCGCGAAATAAAGTTGCCGATTACATGAGGCATACGATCTAAATGCAATCATCAACACAATAATAGGAAACCTGAAGAAAATTACAGACATTGCGTTGTGAGGAATACCGCCTTTCTCCGCAGATGCGAAAATTCGAAAACACTGCGGAGATCAGATATGTCTTCTTGGCCATGAGGCGGTACTAAGGTAGGCGTCAGCTACGACACATATGTTAGCCCAGAGAGATTTTACATTGTTTATCGTCACCGATCAAAACGACCTTCGAAAGCGTAGAGAGGAATTGATGAAAGATGGGTATGTAATCTCCGCATTCGATTTGACTGGCTTCATCCAATATTATTACTTCCACTTGGACGATGTGCAGGAGTGCGCCAATCACGGGATTGGAGAACATGCTCAGTGTGCACAGTATCACTTTACAATCAAGCAATAACATGCTGGCCTCGACGATGGACAACCGACTTAACATATCCGATCGAATGAGGCAGCGTTGCACCTTTTCATAAAGATGTTCGTGCCTATAGTGTTTCAGACAAAGAAAAGGTTCAAGCGGTCAACGGCCACACACCAATCAAAATGGAAATCCAGCGATACAATGAGTCTAAATTCCTGAAACCCCTCCTTGATGAACTTCTCGGCAATGTTTTTGACTGCAACGTTGGAATGGGCACCAACCCAAATGCCCCGACTAGAGTTGACATGGTTGTGACTCATTACAGAGGCAGCGATGACGGTTGTTTTACCCGTTCCCGGAGGGCCTTGAACCAAGACGATTCGATCACTGTCCTTATCCGACAGTATTTTCTGGACAGCTGCGCGTTGTGAATCGTTGAGGTTACATGAGGGATGTATAGGAATTGTAATTGCTGCCTTCCGCCCCTTGGAATTCGGCCATACTAGTCGTTCCTCGGGAAACCACAATGCCAGGAAGAACGGATTGGAGAGGATATTTGACCTGTGTTGCAGTGTCTCGAGAATGATGGCTTGCCGAGTGAGTTCACCGCAACTGGGGTCTTCCTTTCCAATAGTTGTAACAGAGCGAATCCTGTCGCCCAGGACGCGTCCATTAACACTAATGCGGGCGCTCCGTCCACGGACCCCCCGTGCATGGCCGTTCACTTGGCTCGTAGCACCTTTTCCCTCCAACTCTATTTGGACAACCTATTCAACGTTCTTATTGGGTAAATAATAGAAATAATGTGAGCAAACCTGATGTTTCGATTTTCTGATGCGGGTGGAAAAACGGTCGCAGACGAGTTTGACAGTGTCCTTCTTTACCGAGAATTCTTTTTTCACGTCATTCTTAGTAACCGTCGGTTTCATGGCATCCCGAAGCTCTGCATGTCGGGAGATCGTTGCGATTGCAACTAAATACTGCATTTTTTTGGTACATCAAACTGCAGCAGATAATAAAGAGGAGCCTCATACCGGTCTCGAAAAGGCTGTTGTATCGATCCTAGGGATAGACTTGAAACGCGAAGTCATGTGGTCGACAGTGGCCGCTCGACAAGCAGCCCATGCCCTCAACGCCACTTGCGCTGTGCCGTCCATGGCCGGCGGCGCCGGAGCGGCGAAAAATAGTGATTCTACGTGTCGCCTTTGCAGGGTGAGTTCCCCACCCATTGCGTTCATCAGCGCTTCCAGGGAGTGTCTACCATCAACGGGAGTCACCGATAGCATATCCACTGCATCCTTGATACGAATCGACAGGTCTAGGAAGAGGGCGACCGCAAGCTTGTCCATCGCAAACGCATACTTTTGAAATGCTGGATTGACAAGAAGACGGTCCTGGATAAGACTCCTGCTTCTGTTGACCACTCGTTGCTTCTCCGGATTTTTAGGCCGTGGAATGTGGCGAGCAGGTATGGTCACCACAAGCGCCCGCGAAAGAGTCGAGATAGCGATAAAAGAGAGCTGACAATGCTTGCCAAAGGTTGCGGAGATGCCGAGGATGGGGTCCTTGGCATCTAGCAAAGGCTGGATATGGTTCATGCTCACAGTATGGTCTTCACATTTAACAACGGTTATGACCGTAGCATCGTCCTTGAACAGATTTTGAGAGATTGTGAACGACATGCACGGGAGGGAGGATGAGATGGGAAAGGCGTATAATTGAACCGTTCGGTTTAAGGGCCTTACGCATGGTTCTTATTATAAGAAGCGATGAGAGGCGCTCGCCCGGATTTGGTAGCCTGGAACAACAAGTTATGGTTTTGTAAATGGACCCACACAACGTGTGACTGGCCGTGGCCGTCATCATGGGCTCAGTTCAACAAGAGCCACTCCTCGGAGAACGTAGAGACGCCGGCAGATGGGGTCCCAATCCGGAAGGTGAGGCGGGAAGACCCGAAGGGTAGCTCGGTGAACTTCCCTCGGACATTCTCTCCCTCTCCTTTGCCCGGAAGCGATGACGTCGTCGTCCTTGCCCGCCACCGCTGTCCCTCGTCCCCAACTCCCCATCCCTGTCCCCATTCCGCCGTCCTCTTGTCCCAGCGTGTGGAAGCGACCACACAACGTGCAGTGTTATGCACCAGCCCTGTTGCTATTCGCCCATCGCTCCTAGACGACGACGTCATTACCTCACCGTTTCCCTTGTCAGCATGCAGGAGAGACCACACAACATGCACAATTGTGCATGTTATACAGTCGTTCATGCACGCGGCCCGGCCCTTGTAGTTCTATACATCCCTGGCACTGTCGGTGTCATACCCACACGGGCCGCAGCGTGCCATACACTACCTCCGCCCCCCTCCTCGGCCCTCATTGAAGCCGGAACATACCTGCACCACGGTTGCTCAGGACTGGTTCAAATACATCGTCGGTCTCGGTGCAGTGACACGGCCGCCCTGGTAGGCAGACAACTCACCCGGCCTGCCCAAGGTGCGTCGTCCGCCCGTCTCCGCATGCCCCACGTTTCAGTTCCATTTACCTATAGGGATGGCCCAGGTTAAGGTATTACTGGCCTCTGGATGCTAGAAGGTCTGGAAGGATGCTCGTACTCGTCAAAGAGTGTTGAGGATACCGACCTGGTAAGTGGACTCTGCGTGCACGGGCTCTTCCTTTCCGATGTGCCTTTTGTCGCCTTGAACGGGTCCATTGCAGTCTAGTACTTCGACGGCTCTCCTGAAAGTTCGAAAAATGGCTTTAAAGACAATGACCTAGACTCGCTCATGGGAGCCTTTGCAACTCGTGACCACTACTCTTATAGTAGCATGCAAAAGGACTGCGGGCGGTATCATTTGGAGAAAAATGATACTTGAGCAATGATGAATGGTCGCATACTGCGTCTGGTGTTGGGAGGAGCGAGAAGAAATTCCCTCGGTGAATGTTCAATGTATGGCAGAAAAAGGAAAGGCAGTTTCTGGCTTTTTGACATACTTTTGTGCTTCCGCACCTCGACTACACGCGCTGACATCACGCGGAGTCGTCACGCCAGCGGACTACGACGCGCTCCGCCCATGCGAAATCGTGTCTATACATATAAATTGTTGCAGTAAATACAGATCTTTCAACGTTCAGTCTACAATACACTGTCCCCCCAAATTGCTGCCAGTGGGGGGAGCTGGCCAGATCGTTGCATTGCCGTGTATGTGAGCTTTGCCAGCAAGCCCACTGCCCTTCGCAGAGCATACTGATAGTAATCTAAACACCATAAATCGAGTTGAAACAAGTGCCAGCGAGCTCGCCGGTAGATGGGTATGGAAGTCGGGGTCTAGGATAGCCCAACTTTACCATTCAGGATGGCCTTTGCGGTGATCCAGTTCTTGTCGTCGAGAGAAGAGGCAAGTTTGCCCACGAGCGTATCGGACGCTTCGCCTAACAGGAAGGCTCGACTCGAGCAGATGACCATGCTTTGTTTGCATCGTGTCAACATCACATTCGTGCGACGTGGGTTCCGAAGGAACCCAATTTTCTCTGAGCGAACGACGGAGATGATGATGTGGTCATCCTCGTTCCCTGAGAAAAAAACAGGTTAGTTTCTATCTAGACGTCAGTTCCTGGGTACGAACCCTGGAACGAGTCGACGTTGAAGACCTTGTCTTCCCACTTCAACTTCTGGGTTTTGAGGTCGTTCTCGATGAGAGTCCTCTGAGGATCGTAAGGGGTGATTATACGGTAAGACATGCCCTTCGATTCATATAACCGAGCGAGCTTCAGGACGATCTGGATTTCCTCGCGATTCTTGTGACTGATGTCAGACCTTCGAAACGTCAATAAAATCATTATCTTACGACCCAGCTATGTCCAAACTTGGTTTCTCGACCTTTAGGCACGTCAACAAAACAACAAGACTTGTGGGTCGTGGAGTCATGTTTGGTGAGGAGTTTGCCGTTGTAGACGTGTCGTGAAATGAAGCCGCCGATGACATGAGGCATGCGATCTAGTATAGTCACATCAGCACAACAACGTGGAACTGAAGTGGATTACAGACATTGCGTCGTAAGGAACACCGCCTCTCTCCGCAGATGCGAAAGTTCGAAAACACTGCGGAGATCAGATATGTCTTCTTGGCCGTAAGGCGGTACTAGGTAGGCGTCAGCTACAACACACATGCTAACGCAGAGAAGTTTTACATTGTTTATCGTCACCGATCAATACGAGCTTCGAAAGCGTAGAGCGGAATTGGTGAAAGATGGGTATATAATTTCCACATTCGATTTGACTGGCCTCATCCAATATTATTATTTCCACTTGGACGATGCGTAGGAATACGCCGATCATGGGATTGGAGAACATGCTTAACGTGCAAAGTATCACTTTGCAATCAAGCAATAACCTGCTGGCCTCGATGGTGGACAACCCAGTTAACCTATCCGCTCGAATGACGCAGTGTTCCACCTTTTCGTAAAGATGTTCGTGCCTATAGTGTTTCAGACAAAGAAATGTTCAAGTGGTCAACGGCCACACACCAGTCATAATGGAAATCCTTCGATACAATGAGTCTGAAGTCATAAAACCCCTCCTTGGCGAACTTCTCGGCGATATTCTTGACTGCAACGTTGGATTGGGCACCAACCCAGATGCCCCGACTAGAGTTGACGTAGTCGTGACTCCTAACAGAGGCAGCGATGACGGTCGTTTTACCCGTTCCCGGAGGACCTTGAACCAAGACGATTCGATCATTGTCTTCCTCCGACAATATTCTCTGGACGGCTGTGCGCTGTGAATCGTTGAGGTCGCATGAGGGATGTATGGGGATTGTAATTGCTGCTTTCCGCTTATTGGACTTCGGCCAGACTAGTCGTTCCTCGGGAAACCATAATGCCCGAAAAAATGGATTGGAGAAGAAAGTTGTCCTCTGTTGCAGTATTCGGAGAATGATGGCTTGGCGAGTGGATTCAGCGCAAGTCGGGTCATCCTTTCCGATTGTTGTAACAGAGAGAATTCTGTCACCCTTGACACGTCCATTAACACAGACTTCGGCGCTCCGCCCAACGACCCTGCGCGCTCGACCGTTTACTTGGCTCGAAGCGCCTTTTCCCTCCAATTCTATTTGGACAACCTTTCAACGTTCTCATTTGTATGCAAACAATGGAAAGAATGTGAGCAAACCTGGTATTTCGATGGTTTGATGCGGGTGGAAAACCGAGAGCATACGAGGTTGACAGTGTCCTTCTTCACTGCGAATTCTTTTCTCACGTCGTTCTTGACAACCGTCGGTTTCAGGGCTTCCAAAAGCTCTGCATGTCGGGAGATGGTTGCAATTGCAACCAAATACTGTAAGTATTTTTGGGTACATCAAACTGCAGCAGGTAATAAGAAAGGTCTCATACCGGTCTCGAAAAGGCCACTGTATCGATCCTAGGAATAGAGCCGAAACGCGAAGTCATGTGGTCGACAGTGGCCGCTCGACAGGCAGCCCATGCCCTCAACGCCGCTTGCGCCGTGTTGTCCAAGGCCGGTGGCACTGGAGCGGCGAAAAATAGGGATTCTACATTCCGCCTCTGTAGGGTGAGTTCTCCACCCATTGCGTTCATCAGCGCTTCAAGGGAGTGTCTACTATCAACAGTAGTCACCGACAGCATATCCACCGCATCCTTGATGCGAATCGACAGGTCCAGAAAGAGGGCGACCGCAATCTTGTCCATCGCAAACGCATACTTTTGAAATGCTGGGTTGGAAAGAAGTTGGTCCTGGATAAGACTCCTGCTTCTGTTGACCGCTCGTTGTCTGTCCGGATTTTTCGGCCATGGAATGTGGCGGGCAGGTATGGTCACCACAAGCGCGCGCGAAAGAGTCGAGATAGCGATGGAAGAGAGCTGACAATGCTTTCCAAATGTGGCGGAGATGCCGAGCACGGGGTCCTTGGCGTCCAGCAAAGGCTGGATATGGTTCATGTTCACAACATGGTCTTCACATTTGACGACGGTTATGACCGTGGCATCGTTCTTGAACAGATTCTGAGAGATTGGGAACGACATGCACGGGAGGGAGGATGAGACGAGAAGTGCGGGCGGTCGAACCTGTGTGTTTTAAGAACCCTATGCATGGCTCTTATTATATTCACAGATAAGAGGCGCTCCGCCTCGCCCTGTTTAAGGAAGGGGTTCGGCAGCCTGGTACAGCAAGTTATGATTTCTGTAAATGAACCCACACAACGTGTGACTGTGGCGTTACTGCGAGGATTGGTTGAGGGCCGTGGCCATCGTGGCCCCCTGGAAATCAGTTCAGATGTAAGAGCCGGTACTTTTGCTGTGCTCCTCGGAGAATGTAAATACACCGCATTATTGAGTCACGTGGTATTTTTTCACCCTTACTACACACTGTACATGGCGACTCCCGTCATCGTCGGTCTCGGTGCAGTGACGGCCGCGCTGGTGGGCAGACACCTCATTCGAAGCGGTGTCATTGGAAAACGTACGGCTGATCAATGGGTCAAGGGAGGGTTCAAAGCTAAAATGGACCGCAAGGAGGCCATTGCAATTCTCGGCCTAAAGTGCGTCGTCCGCCAGTTTGCGCATGCACCACGTTTCTGATTCGTGTTTGCCTGCAGAGATGGACCCACGGTCCGGAACAAACTCAAGGACGCCCACCGTCACATCATGTTGGCCAATCACCCAGACCGGGGCGGTTCGCCTTACCTTGCGAGTAAAATCAACGAGGCAAAGGATATGTTGGAGAAGACTGACGGGAAACGATCATCTTAAATTATCCTTCATTCTAGTGAGTGGTTGAGCGTTCGAGTCGAATGTTAGTTGGCTTAATGAAGAGTCTTTTCCAAAGGTCTAGCCATGTACGATACAGCACTACCACTACATTAGAATTTGACTATCACCGCTTCTCTCATTCGCGTTTCAGGGGACGCAATTGTCTTCCTTCGCTTAGTTCCGGGAGGGTGAAGTTGCTGACTCATATTTCATCTTTTGATCATTCTCCTGACGATGAGCACGACCGACTTCGACCCTTCCTTGCTCGGAACAAAGGATCAGTATGGCATCTCCGTCTCCTCAATCAGACCTCTTTCACTTACTTTCCCCATCCAAATAGCTGGGATCGGCGATACGCCCAAGAGCTCGTCCAGTTCCAAGAATGCGGACTCACAGGCGAGGTGTGGTATGTTTCCTTCCATTCAACCCTCGCTCGTGTACTCACATGCACGCTGCATCAGGTTTGGAGAGGAACCCGTCGCGAAAATGGTGGATTGGTCCTTGACTCATGTTCCCCCTTCGACCCGTCCAAACGTGCTTGACGTCGGCACGGGCAACGGACATCTCCTCTTTGCCCTAGTCGAGGCCGGCTACGACGCGACCCGAATGACGGGGATCGATTACAGCCAGGGATCGGTGGACCTGTGCATCTCCATCGCAAAGCAGCGGGACGAGATGGAGGGGGTGGAGGAAGTGCAAGAGGAGAGAGAGGAAGATGAGGAGGCGAACGGTGAAAAAGAGGGCAATCCCATGTACGCACGCGTTACCTTCACCGTCTGTGACTTCTTGGATCCAGCGTCGCCGGTCCCTCCGCCCGGAGAAGAGCACAAGAGCGAGGGGATCTGGGACGTCATCCTGGACAAGGGCACGTATGACGCCATCTCGCTCATGGAGAAGGACGAACGGGGGACGACGCCCCTCCAGCGCTACGTCCCACGCGTTGTCGATTTGCTCAGGCCAGGCGGTCATTTCCTCATCACCTGTAAGCGAGTGACCTATGATCATCGCCCGTTCACGGTTTCATTGTACACGAAGCATGCAACTTTACCAAGGACGAACTAACTCAGAAGATTGCGTCTCCTGGGAGCGAGCTCCAGTACAAGTGAGTGTAACCCAAAGCTTACCAACGCCTGCCTAGGGATGTTGACTTCACACCTCCCAAAGGGGAAGCGTACCATACAAAACCTTTTCTTTCGGAGGGAAGAGCGGAAGTTCATATGCGACTGTCGCTTTCCAGAAGCAGTCAGCGTCTGTTCTTTAGCCGTTAGCTGTGCAGGCTAGCAAGTATTCGGCGATGTGGCGCGCCGACGGCGCCGTGCATTGCGCAGCTCGATTGAAATCGATGTACGCTACTTGCCGTAATCTACGAAGACCGTCACCTCATAGCCTCGGAATCTCGTTCATCCCGGTCTGCAGTGCCTCCTTCGCCACCCCACTCGCCCACTTGATCAATCCCTCTTCTCCTCTGAACGCGTTCGAGAGGAAAAATATCAGTCCAAGGCCCAGGTTCTCGATCTTGGTCGCCTTGGAAAATATCTCCTCGACCGACCCCCGATTGCGCGACGTTTGCTCATCAGCGGAGTCCGTCAGCGCGGGCGACGAGGTCTGACTCGCTACGAATATTTGTGCAAATAGTTTTTTCAAAAAAGTCCGAGATTGTGGCTTGAGGATGGTGAAGTCGACGGGCTACATGCGCGTGGATGGGTATGGAGGCCTCGAGAACAAGCGGACTCGAACCTCACCTTCAGAATCGTGATGGCGCAACAGTCCTTGGCGATCCACCACCCATATGCCTTGGCGACGTTCTTCATACGTGACGACGACATAGTCTTGAGTTCGAACCGCCCGTCGTCGCCGTCCTTGACGTCTTTAAGGACCTCTGCGCCCCCCACACTCGTCTCGCCCAGGTCCCGAAGAATGTCCCATAGGCAGAACTGGAGCGTGATCCTATACGCGTGCGACCGCTGACAGAGGTGCTGGCAGACGAGGGCATAGTACGGGTTGTACAACTTTTCCTAGAAAATGCGACGAGGACGTAAGTCATGCGTGCGAACGGGATGGAGGATAGAGACGCACGTTCCCACAACAGTGAAGGATGACACGGACGATCTCACGTTGTTGCACCTCGGACAGGTTGAGCTGTGCCAATCGATCGCAGGCGTCCAGATAGTCCTGAGGGAATTCAAAACGTAAGAACAAAATTGGGCACTCAGGTAAACGGTACGGCGTACGTCACTGCTCATCAAGATGACAAAGATACTCCGCCGAACAGCGGTGTTCATGCCCTGCTTCCGAGCGAGCTCCACGAGCGCCGTGTTGCCGACATCGTCTGCCTCTGCTGCGTCTCCAGCCTCATTCGGCTTCGTGGAGACATTACGTTGCTGCTGGTCGAGCAGAGGGTCACCTCCCCACGCGGCGCCGACGAGCCACCATTTGCCCTTTGTTTCAGCAGAACGCAGGTCGCTCAGCGTTACCCGCAATGCCTCGTGCGCCTGGACTGGCAAAATCAGTCCGTGAGTGAGATGTTCAACGGACGAGGATGGCCGTGGCCGTGGACTCTCACCATGACGCTTCTTGCCGAGACCCGACAAAAACTTCTTCATGCGTTCGACGGCGTCGCCTCCCTGGTGTTGCGTCCCGCTCTTCTTGGTTTTGTTGTTCTTGAGGTTGGTCAATGTCTCAATCATAAACTTGGTGCGCGAACTGGCGAGTTGCGTCAACGCATGACGAGCAATACTCGGAAGAAGGATGATTTACCTCAGATTATTAGCTTGGTCTGCGATGCTCGATTGTGCCAGCGTGACGATGTCCTTGAGCGCCAAAGGATCGTCTTGCCGAAGTTGTTGCCCAGAACCTGTCAAACTCGTCAATACACAAAGAGAAAGACTACTCGATGGCGCTACGTACTGCGCAATATCTTCAACAACAGCTCGACCCGGAACTCTGAGAGCGTCTTTCCGAGCAGGTCCTTGATGATGTCGTACAAAAGGATGCAAGAGATAACTTGGAAATTGTACAGCTCCGACAAGAGGACGAGGAGATTGGAACATTCCTTTCCTCGCTCCTCGGATTGGGCGGTCACGTCTTGGACATCGCCTTCGTAATCTCGAAGATGACGTTTGTAGGACGACACAACGTTCTGGACGACAAACGCGACTGAGACGATGAAGTGTTAGACTTAGTATGCGGATCTCTGAAGGCGGCGGCGAGTGTCCGCACCGAATTCGACGCCGATCAATCTGTGCAGGCTAGAGATGAACGAGGCATGCAAGACGACGAACGAATCGAGCAGCATTGCATGAGAAGATATTCCGTTAATGATCAAGGTAGTCAAGGTGGTTGTCACGTCTGTATGGCAATTAGTAGGGTGTAGCTCAGCGAGAGCAAATGCGAACCGTGCCGGCGATGCTTGCGATATACCTCCTCTACGGCATCCAGCACCGTTGACATGTTTTGCTCGCTCATGCTGGGTCAAGGATGATATAAGAACGTCACGTATCTGTTGATTCAGCCTACCGATTAATCAGACCTTTGAGCTGGCGGGTGAGCTTTACGACGTCTTCCCCTTTGCTTTCTTCCTTCCTAAGCCCAGGTGGAATGTATGGTTCTGTAAATATCTTAGTACCATTGTTAGTGTAATGAACAAGGATGAGAAGCATACCCAGTCGGGCCCTGGATTCCTTGACGTCTGTATCTTTGCTAGCGTGATGGTATTGAGGTGGCTCCTTGTCGTTGCCACCAAAACCAGTCCATTCTTCGTTACCATTTGATTCGTCAGTTTCCACATCCGACGCTTCACCCTCCTTCAACTTTTCGTCATCTAGCATGTATCGGGAATCATTGCGATCCTGAGGAAGGTCCAGTAGGGAACCCTCAAGCGTGTTTGCAAAGTCAAATAAATCTGATCTTTGCTGGTCAGAACGTCGCATGCTCTAGGCACACGTGATCACGCACCTCCCAGTCCGTCCTCTTCTTCCCCCTGTTGACCCTTGGTCCCGTTCGCGTATCCCAGTTTGGCCTCCAGATATGCGATGTAAGCGTCCTCCTCTGCCTCTTCTCGAGTTCGAGGTACGCGGGGTGCGGGCGCGATCTTGGGGGACCTGAGAGTCGACTGCGACGCGAGCTTCTCGAGCGCCGTGGGCTTCCGTGCATCAGATGGCTTCGAGTTTGATGGTAGAGCGCCAGCACGCGTCTGTCCGCGATCCTTTGATTTCGACTTCGATACCGACTTGGCCGCAGAGGTCAAGGCACGCCGCGGACGCTCGAGGTCATCCGCAAAGCGGACTGTTTTTTTCCGTTTGGCCGGAGGCACATCGAGGGATGGCTCAGCATCTATGGCATCGGCCTTGCGCTTGGAGATGACGGTCGACGAGAAATGGTCTGCCCTGCGTTTTTTGCGATCGAGCCGATCTTGCTTCCGGGAGTCCTTGCGCCCCTTTGCGTTTTTGCTCTTGTTGCTATGTGGACGTCCTAGACGGGGATGAGTTGAAGTACTAAGTCTGAACATATGACACACCGGAATCTTCGCGATCGATGTGTTGTAAGATAGATTTGGGTAGGCTGGGGCCATTTGCCAGTGGACGCTTTTTCGTACTCATCGGTTTCAAAGGGCACCGAGAAAAAAGTCTCTTCCAAAACGGAAAATTTCACCCTTCCGAGTCCGCCGCCTCACACCACCTGCCTCGCCTCTTCCCTCTTCCCTGAGACACACTTTTCCTCCCAGCGCATGGAGCGACGTTCAAAGATGCGGCTCATATACATATCATCCTACTTCGGTACATTTGTACGAAAGCTAATTTCCTTTGTGCGAGAATGAGGCAAGCACCTGGACCTGATGTGCCAGCCTTAGGCCCTTAGTGCACCTGAAAACACGAATTCCCGAATCAAACAGATACTCCAGACTCGGAGTCCAGTGAACTGGTGTCTCAACATAGCTGCATACTTACATTCATATATCAACCGAGCTTTGCCTTCGAAGCAAACATCATTAAGCGTCAGAAACATGATTTAGACAGCACGCAGACACTTCTACTTGAAAGAGGTGATTTGAGTTCGAGACTCGCTACCAGCAGCGAGTAACATGTCTAAATCTGTGGCGCAGGATCATAAGGACAACGAATAAAAGTATTCCTGGACCCTGCCAATGATTAGAGGGGCTCCTGTAACGGCTGGAAACATTGGAACGTGCCTTTGCACCCAGTCGGAGTTTGAGTACGACCATGCTGTGTTCCACATTTGGACGTATTAATCCTGTCGGGCGCTACTAAAGCCTGCTATACTTCACGGAATCGCGGTAGGTATGGGTTGATTTTGACTCTCGTTGTAGTTGGTCCTGTTTCTACTAAGTGCAGTTGAAATGATCTACATGACCACCTCCCAGCTCGTCGAAAAACCGCTCAGGTCAGAGGCAGCGCTTATGTCACTTTCTTATCTCACCGCGCGCCGTAATGGAAGTTTGCTGTTGTGACCACGTGCTGGCGCGTCGAGATGCACGATCGTGAGTGTTTTAAACCCTGAGGTTGCCGTCAGTTTCGTTGTTTGGTCGCCGAAGTTCTGTAAGCCTCACGTAGGCTAAACCCCCGGGCACATTTTAAAGGCATTGGTCGCACAACGCCAAAGTTTCTTGCGCTCCATACCTCAGCTCAACTCCTGTCATGGCTACTGGTGTTGGGCCGCCCAAGACGTCGACAGGTACCCAAACGACGACTAAGAAGAACCTTATCGTGTGCATTGACGGCACGTCCAACCAATTCGGCAGCAGTGTAATTGTTTCATCTCACTGCCTAGCGTGTCCTTCTGGGCTGACTACTATGATCAGAATACCAATGTGGTGAAACTATGCGAAGCTGTAGATCTGGAATCATCCCAGAAAAAGCAACTTGTACATTATTCCAGTGGAATTGGTACGCGTATGAAGGAAGCAGTTTCTGACGTGTTAGACATGGCAGTCGCATGGTTCGCATATCTATTATATGCACCGTTTTCAACTGAATATCCGACGCCAGGAGTGTGGATAAAAATATCAAAGAAGCGTACGGTTGGCTAGCAGAAAAATATGAAAAGGGGGATGATATATTTCTCTTTGGTACTTTGAGCTCTTCTTCGCAGCTTGAGCAAGTTGTTGACACTGTCTTAGGGTTTTCTCGAGGTGCATATCAAGTGCGGGTGCTGGCAGGAATGATACACGAGGTATGGAATCAATTGTTTGCCTTGGTCATTTTCCAGATTTCAACACATGTATCAGGTCGGGTTAATAAGGACACGAACGGATGGACAGATCGATAGGTGCGTAGTTGTCTCTGGACTCGAACATACTTGACATAGAGGCGACCGTAGGGCCTACGATTACTACGAAGCAATTCAACCAGGGACGCCTGAGGCGAGGTATATCGCCAAAAATTTCAAGAAAACATTTTGTTGGGGCGACTACCTGACAATTCATTTCATTGGAGTCTGGTAAGTCTCTGCACGGTCGGGCGATGGCCGGGACTGATGTTGCTTCAGGGATACGGTCTCCTCTGTGGGGCTTAGTAGAGGGGATGTGTCCCTTCCGATGTCGTCAACTGCGCGTTATATCCGACACGCGCTGGCTCTGGATGAATGTAGGGTCAAATTTATGCCAGAGTATTTCCGAGAGACTAGCCTCAACATTACTGATGACCCACTCAACGTTCGGCGTGCTCATTCATCTGGCGGCGGGCAGGATACTAGTAACATCAAGGAAGTCTGGTTTGCCGGTTGCCATTCGGATGTGTGGGTGCCATTTCTTGAACTGCACTCGTTATCACTGAATTTCCTTCTTAAAGAGGTGGTCTGGACAAGTCTGGCAAGATCCATCATTCCGGGAAAATATCGCTTTTGTGGATGTATCGAGAAGCTGCCAAACGTGGTCTCGAGCTGCGCCCGATAGATGCTACCTGGGGGCCGGATGATATTGACTTTGGCACCAAAAATTCAATGAAGGCTTTCTGGCATATCCCTGAATACATTGCCATGAAGCAACAAGTAACCTATCGTGGTTCCCGTAAGGAAGCTCTGCGGTGAGGCTTGTACCGTCTTGCTCCCCTTGATGTTAACCTCGCACTCTATAGCATGCACAGGTCGAAGCCACGGCTTATTATGCCGCATCAAAAGATCCATGCTTCAATTTTGCACGCAAACATGTATAGACCACTAGCAACATGGGCAAGAGGCTTCGACATGGCTACGATGCATGGAGCACTCGAAGACACGAAGCTGGACGAAGCTTTCTGGGAGATAGATTTGTTCAGCGACATGGAAGCACAAGAGCTAGTGAACTCGTTGGATCGACGTCGATTGGGTGCTCCAGAATGCTTCGAGAAATTGTTGTTCATGCTGCGATCTAGTGAGTCTTCCCCTTTCAATGCAGAAAATAATCACATTGCCGCCGCCCTCAGACGAGGGGAAGATGAGGGTTAGAAAGGTATTGGACTGGCAAGAAAAGTTTGAGCAAATCATCGAGAACCGTGATTATGCACCACACGTCAGGCTTGTTACTATTGTCGCCTACTATGAAGCTTGTGAGTCTGTCGCCTCTGTCTCCGAGGTGTACGTGATGTACAGCATTCTGTTACAGCCTGTGATGCCCTGGACAACTCATTGGATCCTATGCAACCTCGCAAGATGCCTTCAGAAAGAGCATTCAAGGATGCGAAGGAATGCCTCAGTAGCATTTGGGCGGAACGCAAGCATCAATATAAGCTCACAATGGTTGCTCTTATGAGTTCCCTGACAAGGCACAAGGATTTGCGAGAGCACATCCTTACCCCAGACGTCTTGCAAATTTTCGTAAACTTGGTCGATTTGACCATAGCTACCACGGCTAAAGGAAGGGTGCTCACTCCTGGAGAATGCGAGAAGAATTTTATACTTGTGGTCAAGGGCTTAAATGCCTTGTTAAAGTGTGGTACGTCGGTGATTATCATAAATCTTGTGATTTATTAATGATCGATCAGAGGCTACCCGGGTTTCAATAATCGAGAAGCTCCGGGCCAAACCCAACAAGTCCAAAGCGGCGAGACTCGGCAATGTATTGAAGGTCAAAGGTAAGGACCACGCCTTTTGATATGATCTACCTTACTATGCAATGCGTTCTAGACCCACACCTTTTGATTGCAGCGCTCCGCATGATATTGACCCTGGCACGAATCAAAGACGACGGTAGGCATCATCAGGCTTGGTTGACAAGCAACATTCTCATCTATGATGAAATAGAGGCAGCCAGAGCCGCATGTTCTTTAGTGGAGTCCAGGATTCGCGAACTGGTAAAGAAGCACGACGGAATAATCGGCCCTCTTGCTGTTGAACTATGGCTTGCACTTCATGGTTCAGATGAGAACCGTAAGCTGGGTTTTTCGAGTTGTATGTCCTTGTTTGAGTCAACCTTTTAGAACCCCTGCCTCTTCTCTCCACACACATTCGAGAAAATCTCACCAGCACCTTGGTCCGCACGAATTTCGATGTACGCAGTTTGGTAAGGGCAGAAAGCAGCGACACAGATCATATCCTAGCTCGTATTCTTGGACTCAGTAGTAAGTGAAATCCCTTCGGACCGTTTCTGACTAAATTCGATGACATACATTATATCAGATGCCCAGCAACTCGATGAACAACAGAAAAAACTCATTCAAGGATTGACCAAGGCCGCTACCTCTTGGAAAGGAAATACTCGAGTGCGCACCACTTTGACGATGACCCTTCTGCAGTTATGCGACAGTGAGTCTAGTTTCGAAGACCAAAGGGTATGATGCACTGATTGTTCATCAGTTCCTGTTATTCGGACTTATCTCTGCGAGATCGACCTTGTGGGTATGTTTGTTAATCAGCTGCAAGGCAAGAAAAGCGCACTGCTTGCTGCCTATGTTCTGGCTACTTGTTTGAAGCACCGTGAGTGGAATAGCGTCTTTGGAGAGTTCCGTTGCTCAAAATCAGACTAGCTGACATGAAAGAGTCCATCGAGAAGAACGCACTGTTTCCGAAACACATTGTTGGCATGTTACAGCAGGACTATTTCGACGATGCTATAGGTCAAGTCGAAGGGCTCACGATTTTTGTATATCTCATGCAACAAAGTAATGCTCCACCACTGATTGTTGACGAAGGTACTGATTTACCTGGCAAAGGCGACCTGAATAAACGCGTAAAGGATCACAAGGTTATGGAGGTTCTAGGAGGCAAGGCAGGGAAAGGACAACTGAAGAACATCCTGTCTGGACTGTTTTACATGGACAGGCTCTCGGTCACTAGTACGTATTGGTATCGCGACAGTGGTTCAATAGGACTGAGGGAGCGCAGCCGACCCGTCTAGTGGGTGCACTAAAGAACTCGTCGAAAGGAGTTTGGATCTCCTACAGACCCCTGATTGGAAGACGCAGAAGACGGGTGTGACGATACTGACTGCGTTGGCTCAGATGCGTAAGCATCATTGCCATCCTGCTGAGAACTTCCTCTGATATTTGGTAAACCAAGCGGATGGAGCGGAGATCGTCGAAAATCGCATACGCGAAATCATCCGGATGATTCTCTCGAAGGATTACCAGCCTATCCAGCCTCCCGAGTCCAGCCAATCTTCTGCTTCCGTCAGCGAAGGTCAGGCGCTGCCAGATGCAGTGACATCCGATATTCGCTTAAGCGACTCGCTGAAATGGCAACCACGGCCAGCCTCGGAAATAATGGGACCCGCCTGTGCACTGCGTAACCTGGCTCTAAACAGAACGTATTTCGTGTTGTCTTGCAGGGATGTTGGAACTGATGCGCGTCATTGCAGAGTCATTACAGGGATTCATACGTGGCACGGAGGAATACCGCATTTTGACGCATATACATCTTTCTCGACCACTCATTTCCGAAAAGGAGACGGCGCCATGGCAGGTCCATTCTCCTACCAAACGTAAGTCTTCTGTTATACTTTTAGCGTTATGTGCTGTTACAGAGCGCTCTCAATGGAAACACTGAGACTTATGCACCTTGCAGGTGACGTGTCCAACATGCTGGAAAAGATGATCCAGGCTGTCGAAGAAGATCTGTCGGGACAGGACCTGATGCGGATCGGAGATACGCTGCCACCCGCCTTGCACTGGGACCGCGCTCTGATGTTTATTGGCTTCACCGCAGCGGGGACGGCATTGTTGCCAGTGGCCCTCGTAGTATCCATCGGCCTGTCGGCACTGACAGTGCTTGCGCTGGCTGTTTGTGCGCCGATTTATATGTCTCTCGATGCTTTCAAGTACGTGTTTAGTTCCTTTTTTCGTCGACACGGTGAAACTGATGTAAGCGGGGCGTATGTTTAGTGCCAGTGTGGTTCGACGGTCACGCAATCGGAAGCCTCGGCTTGATGCCGACGAGGTTGGCAGTGATGCGGATGGAAATTCTTAGGAGGACGAGGATGCTCCGACAGGGCGAGACGATAACATCGTTCGGGATATTCCACCCCGGGCAAATAGGGAAGGAGGCAAGTGGGGCAGGAGCAGGAGCAGGCAAGTACGGAAAGTCCACAGTAGGGTTATATATTGCGTCTTGGCTTGATTTTGGCACATTCGATTTCCAGTCCAAGCGACCTAGTCTCCCATAGGCCTGCAGGCCCTGAGTGAGGTAGGAAGACAATCGTTACTGCTATTCTAATCGCGACCCGGCCGGAAGTATATGTTCAGTGTCGCTTACTATCGAATGCCTCTTGTACATGACGCCCCGGGGACCGGATCCACCAGTGGCGGCTACTAGTTCCGTGGTCACCGGTGCCGCATGGTAACGAAGAGCAGGCGGAAGCAACCCGAAAGGAGCTCGGGTCCGGCTCAGGGCCTCCTCGTGACGATGTCTTCGCTGATAAGAAGTGCACGAACTCGCTTCGAACTCCACTAGCAGTACATACTTGGCACTTCCAAGGCCATTCAGCTCGACCTGCCTCCTCCCCGAAGAACCTGCATGACGCGATTCAAGTGAGTAAGGTAGCATGCTGTACACAAGAAGAAAACAGGATCCTAGTAATACACGACAAAAATTCTGACAATAAGTAGCACAACAACGATGACGGGGTTTGCATGATGAAACAAGTCCGTGATAAAGTAATAGTCAAACGAAAAGGTGAACGACGACGGGGCTTTGAGTGCAGCGGAGCTCTACCGTGACTGCCGTATTTTCCAATTCCAATCGGGCTGGCGCCGAGTCAACATCCTTAGCTGCAATGCTAGTGCATTCATATATCAGCCGAGCTTCAAGTTTGCCTCACCCTTCGAAGAAGAATGAGCGTCAGAAACATGATTTAGACAGCACCAGAGTCTGAGAGACACTTCAATTAAAGAGGTGATTTGGGTTCGAGACTCACTACCAGTGCGGCCCGGCCCGGGGTAACCAGCGAGTAACGAGTATAGTAACATTTTTTTATACCCACTGAGTATTCCGAAGAAGTCGGAGTTTGAGTGCGACCTGCTGTGTTCCATATTTGGAAGTAATCCGGATTGTCGGGCGCTAACTTAGCCTGCTACTTCAAGTTCACGAAATCGCGGTAGGTATGATTGATTTTGGCTCTCATTGTAGTTGGTGCAGGTGAGTCCTTTTTCTAGGTGCAGTTGAAATGATCTACATGACCACCTCCCAGCTCGTCGAAAAACCGCTCAGGTCAGAGGCAGCGCTTATTTCACTTTCTTATCTCACCGTAATGGAAGTTTGCTGTTGACCACGTGCTGGCGCGTCGAGATGCACGATCGTGAGCGCTTCAAACCCTGAGGCCTTGAGGTTGCCGTCAGTTCGTTGTTTGGTCGCCTTCTGCGTTTGAACCCCGGCTATAATTTAAAGGCATTGGTCGTGGATCCTTGTGCTCATACCTACTTTACTTCCGTCCAAACTACACAACGCCCAAGTTTCTTGCGTTCCATACCTCACCTCAACTCCTGTCATGGCCACTAGTGTTGGGCCGCCCAAGATATCAACAGGTACCCAAACTGACTCGACATCTGACTCGACCACTATGACGACTAAGAACCTTATCGTGTGCATTGACGGAACGTCCAACCAATTCGGAAGGAGTGTAATTATATCGTCTCACTGTCTGGCACGTCCTTCTAGGCTCACTATTATGGTCAGAATACCAATGTGGTGAAACTATGCGATGCTGTCGATCTGGAATCACCCCAGAAAAAGCAGCTTGTGCACTATTCTAGTGGAATAGGCACGCGTATGAAGGAAGCGGTCTCCGACACTATAGACATGGCGGTTGCATGGTTCGTATCTCTATTGATTCCGCCTACTTTGCTTTGTGGGTGAATATTCGACAACAGGAGTGTGGATGAAAATATCAAAGAAGCGTATGGCTGGCTAGCAGAGAAATACGAAAGGGGGGATGAAATATTCCTCTTTGGTACTTCGAGCTCTTATTTGCAGCTTGAGCAAGTTGTTGATACTGTCTTAGGGTTCTCTCGAGGTGCATATCAAGTCCGGGTTCTTGCAGGGATGATACACGAGGTATGCAACCAGTCGTTTGCCTTAGTCATCCTGTAGACTCGAACACGTGCATCAGGTCGGGTTAATAAGGACACGAACGCAGAGACAGGTCGACAAGTAAGTAGCTGTCTGGTGACCCAAGCATACTTAGCATGGAGGCAACTGCAGGGCCTATGGTAACTACGAAGCAATTCGACCAGGGACGCCCGAAGCAAGGTATATCGCCAGGAATTTCAAGAAAACATTTTGCTGGGGCGATGAAGTGACAGTTCATTTCATCGGAGTCTGGTCAGCCTTTGCACGGTCAGACGATGGCTGGAACTGATGTTGTTCTTTAGGGATACGGTCTCCTCTGTGGGGCTTAGTAGAGGGGATGTGTCCCTTCCGATGTCGTCAACTGCGCGGCATATCCGACACGCACTTGCTCTGGATGAATGTAGGGTCAAGTTTATGCCAGAGTATTTCCGAGAGACTAGCCTCAACATTACTGATGACCCGCTTAACGTTCGGCGTGCTCATTCATCTGGCGGCGGGCAGGATACTAGCAGCATCAAGGAAGTCTGGTTTGCCGGTAGCCATTCGGACGTGTGGGTATCACTTCTCGTTCGAACTGCATTTGTCGCCACACTGATGAATTCCCTTAAGAGGTGGTGTGGACAGGGGCAAGATCCATCATGCCGGCAACATATCGCTGCTGTGGATGCATCGAGAAGCGGCCGATCGTGGCCTCGAGCTGCGCCCGACAGATGTTACCTGGGGGCCGGATGATATCGACTTTGGCACCAAAAAATCAATGAGTGCTTTGTGGTATATCCCTGAATATATTGCCATGAAGCAACAAGTATCCTATCGTGGTTCCCGTAAGGAAGCTCTGCGGTAAGGTTTTCACCGTCTCGCTGCCTCTCAATGTCAACTTCGCACTCTGTAGCATGCACAGGTCGAAGCCACGGCTTATCATGCCGCATCAAAAGGTCCATGCTTCAATTTTATACGCAAACATGTATAGACCATCAGCTACATGGGCAAGAGGCTTCGACATGTCTATGATGTATGGAGCACCCGAAGACACGAAGCGGAATGAACCTTTCTGGGAGACAGATCTGTTCAGCGATATGGAAGCGCAAGAGCTGCTGAACTCGTTGGATCGACGTCGATTGGTTGCACCGGATTGCCTCGAGAAGTTATTATTCATGCTACGATCCAGTAAGATTCCTCCTCCCCCTTCTACGTATATAATAATCATTCTTCCGCCGACTTCAGATGAGGGGAAGAAATGCGTCAGAAAGGTACCTGACTGGCAAGACAAGTTTGAGAGAATCATCGATGACCGTGATCATGCACCACACGTTAGGCTTGTTGCCATCGTCGCCTACTATGAAGCTTGTGAGTATGTTGCCTCTGTCTCCGAGGTGTACATGATGTATATTCCGTTACAGCCGGTGGTCCAAACTCGCAGGATCCTGCGCAATTTCGCAAGAAACCTTCAAACTGGGCACTTGAGGATGCAAAAGAATGCCTCAGTAACATCTGGGGGGAACGGGGACATCGGTACAGGCTCATAACGGTTGCTCTCTTGAATTCCATAACAAGGCACGAGGATTTGCGAGAGCGCATCCTTACCCAAGATGTCTTGGACGTTTTCGTAAACTTGGTCGATTTGACCATCGCTACCACGGCCAAAGGAAGCGTGCTCACTCCTGGACAACGCGAGAAGAATTTCATACAGGTGATCATAGGCCTGAATGCCTTGTTACAGTGTGGTATGTTGGTGATTATCATAAATGCTGTGATTTATCAATGATTCGTTAGAGGCTACCTGGGGATTTATAATCAAGAAACTTCGGGCAAAACCCAAGAAGTCCAAAGTGGCAAGACTTTGCCATGTATTGGAGGTTAACAGTAAGGACCACCCCTTTTGATATGGATATGGTTTATCTTACTATGCAATCAATCTGTTCTAGACCCACACTTTTTGGTTGCAGCGCTCCGCATGATATTAACCTTAGCACGAATCCAAGACGGTAAGCATTCTCAAGCTTGATTAACAAGCCACATTCTCATTTAAGATAAAATAGCGACAGCCAGAGCCGCATGTTTTTTAGTGAAGTCTAGGATTCGCGAATTGGTGAAGAAGCACGACGGAATAATCGGCCCTCTTGCTATTGAAATATGGCTGGCGCTTTATGGTTCAGATGAGAAAGGTAGGCTGTGATTTTTTGAGGCTGTGTTTTCTTATTCGAGTCAACATTTTAGAACGCCTGTCTCTTCTTGACGCAAGCGTTCGAAGAAACCTCGCTAGCACCTTGGTTCGCACGAATTTCGATGTCAGTTTGGTAGGGGCAGAAAGCAGCGGCACAGATCCTATGCTAGCTCGCATCCTTGGACTCAGTAAGTGAACGCCCTTCGGACTGTTTTTAATCACATTCGATAACATACATTATATCAGATGCCCAGCCACTCGATGAACAAGAGAAAAAACTCATCCAAGGATTCACCAAGGCCGCTACCTCTCGGAAAGGAGATCCACGAGTGCGCACCACTTTGACAATGACCCTTCTGAAGCTATGCGAGAGTGAGTTTAGTTTCGAAGACCAAAGGGCATGATGCACTGATTGTTTATCAGTTCCTGTTGTTCGGACTTATCTCTGCCATGAGATCGGCCTTGTAGGTAAATTTGTTGATCAGCTGCAAGGCAAGAAAAGCGCACTGCTTGCTGCCTATGCTCTGGCTACTTGTTTGAAGTACTGTGAGTGTAATAGTGCCTTTGAGGCGTTCCGTTGCTCAAAATCAGATTAGCTGACATGAAAGTGTCCATCGAGAAGAACGAACTCCTTCCGAAACACATTGTTGGCATGTTGCGACTGGACTATTTCGATGATGCTATAGGTCAAGTTGAAGGGCTCACGATTTTTGTGTATCTTATGCAACAAAGTAATGCTCTACAGCTGATTGTTGACGAAGGTGCTAATTTACCTGTCCCAGGCGACCTGCGCAAAGGCATAATGGATCACAATATGATGGAGGTTCTAGGAAGCAAGGCAGGAAAGGGACAATTGAAGAACATCCTGTCTGGATTGCGTTCCATGGACAAGACCTCGGTCACTAGTACGTATTGGGATGACGACCGTGATTGATTATGACTGAGGCTGAGGCATCGCAGCCGACCCGTCTAGTGGGTGCACTAAAGAACTCGTTACAAGCAGTTTGACACTCCTCCGGGACCCTGATTGGATGATTCAGAAGACAGGGGTGACGATACTGACTGCGTTGGCTCAGACACGTGGGTATCACTGTCCTCCTGCCGAGAGCTTCCTCTGATATCTCGTAACTCAAGCGAACGGAGCGGACACCGTCCGACAACACATACCCGAAATCATCCGGATGATTCTCTCGGAGAAATACCAGCCTATACAGACTCCTGGGTCAAGTCAATCTTCCGTTTCCATCAGCGCGGGTCAGGCGCCGCCAGCTCCAGTGACCTCCAAGAATCGCTTAAGCGACTCGCTGAAATGGCAACCGCGGCCAGCCTCGGAAATGATGGGACCCGCGTGCGCACTGCGTAACCTGGCTCTAAACAGAACGTATTTCGTGTTGTCTCGAAGCGACGTTCGAACTGATGCGCATAATTGCAGAGGAATTACAACGATTTATACGTGGCACGGAGGAATACCGCATTTTGACGCATATACATGTATCTCGAACACTCATTTCCAAAAAAGAGACGGCGCCGTTGCGAGTCTATACTCCCACTAAATGTAAGTCTTCCGTTATGTGTTATGCAGGGTGCTCTCACTGGAAACACTGAGACTTATGCACCTTGCAGGTGACGTGTCCAACATGCTGGAAAAGATGATACAGGCTGTCGAAGAAGAGCTGTCAGTACAGGACCTGATGCGGATCGAAGATACGCTGCCGCCCGCCGTACACTGGGACCGCGCTCTGATGTTTATTGGCTTCACCGCAGCGGGGACGGTATTGTTGCCGGTGGCACTCGTTGCATCCGTCGGCCTGTCGGCGCTGACAGTCCTTGCGCTGGCCGTTTGCACGCCGATTTATCTGTCTGTCAATGTCTTCGAGTACGTGTTTAGTTCTTTTTTTTCGTCAACTACGGTGAAACTGATGAGAACGGTGCGGATATTCAGCGTGGTTCGACGCAGGTCACACAATCGGAGGACTGGGCCAGGCGCCAACGCGGTCGATGATGCGGAGGATGGCGATTTTTAGGAGGACGAGGATGCTCCAACAGGGCGAGACGATGATAGCATTCGGGATATCTCACATAGGGAAGGAGGCAAGTTGGGCAGGAGCAGGAGCGGACAAGTACGGAAAGCCGGACTCTTCCGCACCAGCCTTATGTATTGCGTCTTGGCTTGATTTTGGCACATTCGACCTCGTCTCCCGTCGGCCTGCAGGCCCTGAGTAAGGTAGGAAGACAACCGTTACTGCTATTCTAATCGCGACCCGGCCTGAAGTGTATGTATATGTTCAGTTGTCGCTTATCGAATGCCTCCTGTCCTTGGCGCCCCGGGGACCGGATCCACCAGGAGCGGCTAGTTCCGTGGTCAGTGTGCCGCCGCATGGTAACGAAGAAGCGCAAGCGCGACTCGCGAGCAACCCGAAAGAAGAAAAGAAGGAACGACTGTCTTCCTGCCTACTAAGGGTCTGCCGTAGTACGGGAGACCACGAAAGAAGCTCGTTGGCCCGGCTGGCCTCGTGACGATGGCTTGGCTGATAAGAAGCCACCTTCATCCCCACCCGCCTTCTCTTACCCACACAACACCGTTGAACCGCTTGGAGGGTTTCCATGAGTCCCTCTCTTAGAGTGTTACTGTTGGAAATTACCCACACGGCCCTGGAACTTAACTTGGTGCGGCGAGAGCTTTCTCAGGCTCGAAACCGCAACCTATCGCACCCCCCTTGCTCGTCCAATGTGCATGAACGGGTCTAACGCGGCCCTATATATAATCCGTGGCCAGGAAGGGACGACGGGCCAGAAAGAAGTAACTCCCGGGCCGGCACGGTCCGGCCGACAAACCGCTGGCACTAGCTGGGCAGCTCTCCCTCGCGCACTGACTCTCCGCATCATTATCTCCGACTCACAATAGCACACTGGCCCAATAATACTATTGGACGCCTCGGAGCGTGTAGCGCTGCGTGAAATAACAGTTATTTTACACTCGGATCGCATCAACATTCCATTTTTTGTGGCGTCACCCTCGGAGCGTCCAGTCGCGCGATAGTAGTATGTAGGGCTGACTCAGAGGCTCTACACAGATCACGCTTCTGCCGCGAGACTCATCGACAATCAGTGGCCGCGACCCGTACAGACTCGAGTAAGCACAGCCATGCATGAACGTCTCGAGCAGAACTGCCATGCGCTGCGCGCATTCCGATACCTCGGCCGAGCGATGCAGACGAGAAGCACGTTTCCACCTCGTGTCCTCAGAAACCCGACCAGGACTCGGGAATCCGACGTGACGCGTCGCGCAGCAAGTTGTCAACGTGCTTCGGTGTGAAACCGCACCGCCTCTCTTCGTCGCACGCGTGCACACCACGCGTACTACTCGCTTCGAACTCCACTGCCACTGGCACTTCCAAGGCCACTCAGCTCGACACGCCTCCTCCCCTGAGAACCTGCACGACACAATTTGATTGAGCAAGGTATGCTGTCGATTGATGTACACAAGAAGAAAACAAGATCCTAGTAATACCCGACAAAAATTCTGACAATAAGTAGCACAACAATGATGGGGTTTGCATGATGAAACAAGGTCCGTTGGTGAGTGGCAGGGCGTGATGTGAGTGATAAAGTACAATCAATGAATAGTCAAACGAAAAAAAAAAAAAAGAATGACGACGGGGCTTTGGGCGAAGCGGAGCCCTACTGTCGTATTTTCCAATTCCAATCGGGACGCGCGCTACCGTTGATCGAGCATGTCCACGGCAGACTCCAAGATCACCTTTGGTCGAAGCAATAACCGCCGCTCGATGACGTCCTCCCGTGACTCCGAGGACTCCGTAGTCGCCTTGTGCGTCGAGCATCGTAGACCCAGCTCGGTCGTGCAAAGCACCCCGCCCCTAGGTGTTCCATAGTCCTCGAACGCGTCCACCATCTCCTGAGCGTCAAACGCCCGGCCGCTGTCCGCTCCGATTACCTCAAAGCTGGTCGACATGATCTCCTCTTTGATGATCTGCGCCATCCTGCAGGCAGATTTGGAAATGCACTTGACTTGGGAACCGAACCGGGTGCGGAACGCCTCGCGAGATGACGGGATCGTCTGAGGGCTGGTGCTCCCGCAGACGAGAAAGAGATCGAACGACCAACGGAAGATGGTTTCTGTCATTTCATTGATGGCGTAGTCGCCAAGTTCCGGGTGGAGTCCGTGGATGTGCTTGTGTGCCAAAGCCCTCCAGCGAGATGAAGTAGGCTGTGGTTCTAAAGATGGAACGTCACAGGGGTTACGATACAGTGGAGCTGAAAGCACGCACCTGACTGGAACATGTGGGTATAAAGTTGGGTCAGGGTAATGTTTGCCTTGGATTGGTAACCGATGCAGAAAGAGGAAAGGGCCCGAGATATGCAGTACGAGATACAGCCCTGCAAAGCCATCTGCACGAGCATCGGATCCTGAGAATGGTCGCGGGTGAGGAGGGTGCGTGTGAGGGACTGGCCCAAGCGGGAAGAGACGTCGTTCTGGACCTGGGTTATTTTGTGTTGAGTGGGACGCTGCTTTGCAAAGGTGCAGAATTCGACGGCGGAGGCGGCGAACTGGAGAATCTCGGAGTTGATGTCCTGGACAGCCTGAATGACCTGGGCGCCCGACCACAAATCAGTCTTTGTGAGGAAAGTCTCCAAGCTCTTTGTCTGTGCACGTTCCTCCTCGGAGACGGTGGACACGTTGTCGAAAGGGATGATATCACTGGCGCGGCGCTGACTGCCGTTGACGTGGGAAGGGGTCTCGACGAGGTCGCGGTGTTCAGACCAGTCTGCGCTAAGGCGGATCTGCTGGGAGAGAGAAGAGTTGGAGCGGTGGCGTGCACCGGTGATGTCTTGGCTGCGGCGGCGGTCGACGGCCCTCGAGGGCGGTCGCTCCTTCGGGTGGCGGTCTGCCATGAGCCTGTCCCTATCCTTCCTGAGCGCCTCGACCTCGTGCTCTCGAGCCCTCAGCATGTCCCTTGTGTCCTTGAGTGTCTTTTCGAGGAGCTTACAGCGCTCCTCGAGGCGGGCTTGCTCGACCTGTGAGCGGTGGAGGTCTGACTTGGCTGTGTCGTGTTCGCGTCGCATGGTGTAGAGGGTGCAAGCAGCAGCGGATGCGCCGATGGAACGACAAGGACATGCACGGGGACAATGGGTGCGCTTGGCGGCATGCAACTTGCCACGGGGATCCTTGCACTCCTCGACGACTGGTAAGGGGGAGAGGTCGCGGGGAGTGAGTGGGATATGCTCGTCGTCGTCGTCGGCGCTGTCGAGGGAGGGAGAGGACGGAGATGGACGGAGGGCAAAGAACTCTACTGTTGTTTGGTAGAGGTCTCTGAGAAGGAGGTTGGCGACGGGTAGCGGCATGGCAGCAACCACGCACACTAAAACTGTGCGAGATAATCAGTGATGCATGCGATTAGCACCTCTCCTCCGTTAAAAAGGTCCAAATTCGATCTCAAAATAGGCGAGCTTGCGTGGCCCAGTGCAAGCCTCGAGGCTTCCTCGTTTCGTCTTCCTCTGATCCATCATGAAGCCTGCATCGGACATGCGCAAGCCCTACTCAGGTCCTGTGCGGGCGCTCGTCATCGCCCTCGACGTCGGCACAACTTTCAGCGGTGTGTCCTACGCCATCCTCGAGCCGGGTGATATACCCAAAATCCATGGCGTCACTCGGTATGTCTCCCTTCTCCCTAACAACCAGTTCAACCCATCGCCCAGGGCAGCTTCCCTGGACAGGAGCACGTTGCGGGGAACAGCAAGATCCCCTCGAGTCTCTACTATGACAGAGACGGAACAGTCATGGCAGCAGGCGCGGAGGCCGATAACGCGTCCGTCGCTTCACAGGCAGAGGACGATGGCTGGATCAAGGCTGAACTGTGCGTTCCCGTCTTATCGCGTCGCGTCTCAGTACGCCGACCTCTCTGGACAGGTTCAAACTGCGTATGCGTCCAAAGTCCATGAAGCTCAACATGAACGGAATGCGTCTCAGTCCCCTTCCGCGCCACAAATCCGCCGTAGACGTGTTCGGCGATTTTCTCCGATACCTGTTCCGCTGCACTCGTAGCTTCATCATCGATACCCATGCCAACGGAAAGGCCCTTTGGCAGGCCGTAGAACACTCCATCGAGTTCGTCCTCAGTCACCCCAACGGCTGGGAGGGCGCACAACAGACCAGGATGCGTCGTGCTGCTGTTTATGGTGGTCTCATTCCCGACACAGACGAGGGTCGCGCCCGGATCCGCTTCGTCACAGAGGGCGAAGCCAGTCTCCACGCCTGCGTCCAGAGTGGACTCGCGGCCGATGTCCTTTCCGTACGTGGAACTTCCTGCGAGTCGTGGAATCACAACTCATCCCCTTGACCCTAGAATCCATCCAGGCACGGCTTTCTCGTGGCAGACGCAGGCGGTGGTACCCTCGATATCAGCTCTTACGCAGTGCGGGGCACGAATCCACTCGTCATCGAGGAAGTCGCACCGCCAGATTGTTCGTTTCTCCCCCTGAAGCGTCATCCATATTTCTAAATCGGGCTTTGACAGGTATATTTGCAGGATCGGTGTTCGTCAGTCGGAGGGCGAGAGAGTTCTTAGCAGGTATGGCTTATCCAATATCACTAATCCTAGACGAACCTCACCTGGGACAGAAAAACTCAAGAACTCCAGATATGGAACTGCCGATTCCATAGAACACATCACCAAACGATTCGACGAGACCACTAAACGATTGTTCCGCGACAAGAATGGGGACCAATGGGTCCCTTTTGGTTCCCCGCTCGACAAGGACCTCTCTGTGGGGATACGCGGCGGATCTCTCAAGCTTACTGGGTAGGTTCCTTTCCCCCCACTCTGACTTCTCAGCTCATAGACCCCCAGTACGGAAGTAGCGGAGCTGTTTGAGCCGTCCATCCAGGCCGCGATAACGTCGATCAAGGCGCAGGTCCTGGCATCTCAGGGTATGATCAAAGTAGGTATATCCGCTTGCTATTTGGAGTTACACCTCTTCATTTTCGGCAGTCCGTGTGGCTAGTGGGAGGATTCGCTGCTAGCCCATGGCTATTTACCCAGCTCCAAGATCGCCTAGCACCCATGAAGATCACCGTCAGCCGGCCTGACAATCAAACGTGAATGTCTCTCATTGGCTACCGCAGTTTTGATCGATCCGGGTGCGATACTCAATATTTTCCTGTTTTAGATCAAAGGCTGTGGCGGACGGAGCCCTTGGCTTCTACTGTGATCACCACGTCTCGGCTAGAGTGTCAAAGTTCATGTATGGCGTGGAATACCTGCGCGAGTTTGATCCCAACGATCCCGAACACGTTGCTCGAAAGGAGAGACTCTGCGAGCTCCCTTCAGGGCCGAAGCTTCTCCCTGACGCGTTTGATTGCATTCTCGCAAGAGTACGGCCTTCCATTCCGTCCCCTCTTCCGTCCTCCTATTCATTATCGTCCGCCGCCACAGGGTGTGAAAGTGAAGGAATCCACCGTCTTCACACGGAAATATTGCACCGAACTGACGAACCTATCCACCCTGTCCGTGTTTGAGGTGGAGATATGGTGTTATCGCGGCGGCGATACGATCCCTCCATGGATCCTTCGGCTTCATGGTGAGAGTCTTGATGAATGACATTTGTCTCTCACAACTCACGTCACCCTTTTCAGAGGAATACTCCACCCTCTGTGTTGTCCGCGCGGATCTCTCGCCGCTCAGCGGCAGCGCTGAGCCCAAGTCGGGTCGGAACGGCAAGACCTACTGGACCATCGTCTTCAGCGTCGAGATCCATTTTGGCCTGACAGAGTTCAAGGCACGCATCAAATGGAACGATAACGTTCGTGTTCATTCTGTTCGACGACGCCGCATTTTTAATTGATCCTTTCATTCCATCACAGGGCGTGACCAAGTAGTGAGCCCCCGTTCCCTCGCCACGCCACCGTTTCCCATTGTACTGACTCTCTCTGCTTCTCAACAGTGGCCCTGCGTCCATCGTGTACAGTGAAAGCGGTCACCGTGCTGACGAAGATGAACCCGATACCTACTTCGAAGACGACTTTAGCTCTCGCTCCGTGTCGCGAGCCCCGTCCCGCCCAGCCTCCCGCACGCATTCGCAGGACTCTGTCGGCTCCGGGGCGAAGACTCCGCAGGGTCAAGGGTCTTCTTCAGGTCGACTCGATGCGGTGTTCATGGACGCGGTCAGCCACAGTCGATCTGTATCCTCGTCCCAGCAATCGGTATCCCATTCTCGATCGCAGTCTCATCACCAATCTCAGGTTCAGTCGCCTCGGGCACCGCAGCCGCAGCCGCAACCGCCGGCACCACCGCCACCCCAGGCCCAAGCGCACGCACACTCGCACTCGCAGCACTTGCATGGCCATCAACAGTCTACACACTCGGAGCGTATCACGCGAGAGTACGAGCGCGAACGTACCGTTTCTAGCTCTGCCTCGCGTGTCTCCTCATCCACGACACACGTCGAGCGCGACCGCAAGGTCTCTTCGGCGTCCAAGCTCTCGAGTTCGCATGCGTCACAGTCCCGGGAGTCGGAGAGGGAGAGGCGAGCAAAGGAGGCGGCCGACAGAGAGCGGGCGGCGATGGAGAGGGATCGCGCTGAGAGGGAGAGGGTGGCGGCTGAAAGAGAGAAGCTCGAGAGGGAGAGGATCGAGCGCGAGAAGGTTGAGAGGGAAAGGATCGAAAGGGAGCGGATCGAACGGATCGAACGGGAGAGGACCCAGAGAGAAGCTGTGGAGAGAGCTGAGAGAGAGAGGGTTGAGTGGGAAAGGGCTGAGCGAGAACAGGCCGCGCGGGAACAGGCCGAGCGAGAGAGGATCGCGGCTGAAGAGGTGGCAGCGGCAGCAGCAGCTGCTGCTGCTGCTCCCCCTCCAACACAAAAGGGCAAGAAAGGAAAGAAGAAGGATATGAACAAGCTGACCTCGCCAATCGACCTCGCCGACACGACGGTTGGCAAAAGTCCAGGACAGCTTGCTAATGAGCTCAACTCTGTCTGGGGGTCGCAGTCCAAGGCCGTCACCCCTGCTGCGTCTCCTTTCCCATCTGCAACGCGATCCGTTGGCCCTACAACCCCCCGGACCGAATTCCCGGAGCCAGCCAAGCCTGAATCGACCACGACAGTGTTGGGCGAGACTCAGAGCACATTCTTTTCGGAGACCATCGAGGAGGTGAAGGAGACGCTGGCCGTCAACGTGACCCACGTGCAAGGGGACGTCGTGCAACCAGAAGACCCAGCACCGGGACACACGCCCGCGGACACGGTCCCGCCCGATCAACTGGTGTCCGAGGTTGTGACCACTCAGACGAGCGTCACGACGGAAGTATTCGAGAAGGTGGAGATGGAACAGAAACTCGAGTCGTCCGAGGTGCAACATGCATCTGAAAGCCTCGATGTCAGCGGGACGGCTACCAAGGTCGACGATACGACGATAATCAGTTCGACGACAGCTACGGAGACGGTGGCTGCGGTTGATGCCGCTAATGCCGCTGGCGCGCTCGATGCGGTCGATACGACGGACGGTGGTGGCGGGAGCGTGTTTGGTACTTGGGGAGCGACGACTGGGAGCGGGAGTACGTTTGGTGATTGGGGAGCGACGGCCACGAACGCCGCGCAGACGTTGTCCGGTTCGTTTACCGCCGCCAAGTCGTCTTTTTCGTCGATTGGGTTCGGGGGCAAGGCTGGCAAGGGCAAGAAGATCAAGGGCAGCTTCAACACCATCGCGACTGCGGACGAGAAGGACAACGACAACAACAAGGGACCAGGGTCAGATGGATGGTCGTTCCCCTCGCCGCCGTCCTCCTTTTCGGGCGGTCTGAGCCTCAACACGTCGTTTACAAGTGCAGGTCTGGGTCTGGGTCTTGGTGGGGGCGCGGGGTCCGTCTTTGGGCTCAGCGGCGGGGATGCAGAAGCGCAGAAGGATATTGAACTGGACCCATTGAAACAAGAGGGGACGACCGGTGGGGACTGGGGCGCTACAGGCGGAGGTGTGGACTGGGGTTTGGAGGGGGATGCTCCGCTGGATCAAGAGCAGTCGCAGCCGCCGGTGGAGCCGGGCGGTACTGACGGATGGGGGGCAGACACAGCCACGGGCGAGACCGAGGAACATCCCTTCTTCGTGCCTCCCCCGGTGGGGTCTGCCGAAGGAGCGACGACGGAGGAAGCGCCGCTAGCAGAGTCCATGCCAGAACCAGAAAAACCTCCTGAGCCCATGCCGACACCCAGTGCACCGCAGGATGAACCGCCTGTATCGGCGGTGGAGCAGTCGACTACGGAGAACCCGACCGATGCGCCGGGAGAGGACGAGCAGGAAGACACTGGTGGGTTCGCGCCGACGAAACAGAAGGGAAAGAAGGGTGGAGGTGGTGGTGCAAAGAAGAAGGGAAAGAAGAAGTAATCGGGCGGAGACTCGGATGCGCTGGTGCTCGAGCGGAACATTTTGTTTTCTTGGTGCAGACGACTTATCGACATTTGCTTTCTTAACCCGTTTCGGAGCAGTGTATGAGCCTGATAATCGGCAACGTCTATCTCATTTGTTTATACCTAGTAACCACTGGCAGTTGTAAGAACAAGGAAACGAAAATTGTCAGCGTGAGTTGTCAAGGTCACAACTAGATCGAAAAAAAAAACTATGAAGATGAGGGTGTAATATATATGCTAAGTGCATGCAACATGATTTACCTCCGAACAAAAATTTTAATGCAGCAGAGGTATGTATGTTACAAATGATCAAATAATTTATCTGAATTAGTGATGACTGCTGCCACAAAGATGATTCCAGGACAAGACTGCAACAGCTTGCAAACAGCAACAATTTTATGCTCTAGTTGCGAGTTTTCAATTTTCATGGATGATCATAATCTTTTTGCTGCTGTCTATACTCCTTCCAAAAGTTCTGGACATATAAATTGGGATAGAATGTGGACAACTTGAGATGTTTCCAGTTTCATCATTATTATAACTTTCATGTCTCTATATGTACAAAATTACATTTGTGAACCAATACAGTATACATGCATGCAATATGACTGATGATTGTGTATAGATTCTTGGTTGTTTCAACAATTTTTCTTTGCTCTGTTGTCATCTATGTTTCTTCTTCAAAACAACTTGATGTTCTGACTTCCATACTGGACAAGGAAGGAGTTCATTAAATTGCTGAGAGTGGAGGGTTATTAAGTCAATAAACAAGATATCCTGAACATACTGATCCGATTCTGAAGAATGACATTCATAACCATTTCCACCCTTTTTGCTTTGGATATTTTGCCATACTGATCAAAGATTGCCTTCATGACTAATTTCACCTTCTTGGGTATGTTTGATGCCTTGTACTTTTGAGCAGCAGATAGCAGTGGTTGAGAATCCTCTTGATGGAAAAGATGGAAAGAATGCTCCAGAATGAGCAGTATGTCTAAATCATAATCCATTGTGTTGTGTCTCTAAAAATAGTTTGGAAGAGAAAAAAGAAACATACCAGTACTATATAGAAGGATTTGCTGCCATGTACCCAGATTCCTCTATAATTATCAATTGTATGTTGACCCAAAAAGAAATTAATGACAAATTTACAATACTATAAGGTTTCAGAATAGAAGATTGCTCAGTATCAATATAGGACTGAATAATAAAACATTAGAACCAAAAGATAATACAATCAATTCACGTACTGTTTGATTATGAATGATCTAATAGTAATACAGTGAATTGAAATATGTGAACAAAAAGCGGAAAATCATGAAAATAAATTCACCGTCTGTAAATAAATAAATATTATGTATCAAATTGAAACAACAAACACTTACAGACTAGAATCAATATCAAATAATGTTGGTTGATTATAGACCAAATATCAGTATTGTATCAGAATGGCAGTGAATAACTTACATCCTGCAAATCATAAAATAATGATCAAAGCAACATATTTGTAAGGTGAGTATAATGTATGTTGCCAAAGAATGTTCAATGACATACAGCCTTCAAGTTGAAATTATAGAATAGTTAGCAAACAAAGAGCTGAATTAAAACAAACAATATACTGCCTACCTCCTATGAGGCAATCAAGTCATTGATCATTAGTACAATAATACTTGACCAAATTCAATAATATATACCTTCTATAACAATCAAAACATGAATGGTTGAAATGTCTCATGGTAAAAATTGACTCACAGTCTGTAATGAATGAAACACAAGAAATATAAATGTTAGGTATAACTTGAATATAATTATATTAAGAAGAAGCTCACCAGCTGAATGAACCAGAATAAAACGGAATTACAAATATACATCAATAATGTAATAATGTGGTAAGCAACACACATTCTACAAATGAAAAGAAAATAGCAAATAATGAATTTGTTAAATTATTATGTGAAAAATGTGAAACAATCCATAACTCACGTTCTGTTATTTGAAAACAAAGAGAAACATGGTCAAAATTACCATTGTCTCAATGATTTCATGATGTAAAACCCACAAACTGTCATTTCCAGAGCAAAAGAGAGAATGAATGGACATGGCACCATCAGCATCACCACTCTCTGCCACATTGTACATTGCACAACTCACATCCTGTCATTTACAGAGCAAAATAGAGAATGAATGGACATGGTATCATCAGCATCACCACTCTCTGCCACATTGTACATTGCACAACTCACATCCTGTCATTTACAGAGCAAAATAGAGAATGAATGGACATGGTATCATCAGTATCACCACTCTCTGCCATATTACACAATACACAACTCACAGACTGTCATTTCCAGAGCAAAATGGAGAATGAATAGACATAGCATAATCAGCATTACCACTCTCTGCCACAATGCACACCTCACTCTCTGTCATTTCCAGAGCAGAATGGAGAATGAATGAACATGGCATCATCAACATCATCACTCTCTGCCACATTGTATATTGCACAACTCACATCCTGTCATTTCCAAAGTAGAAAGGAGAATGAATGGACATGCCATCATCAGCATTGCCACTCTCTGCCACATTCAAAAATGCATTACTCACATCCTGTCATTCACCAGAAGAATGATGAATGAATGGACATGGCATCATCAGCATCACAACTCTCTGCCACTCTGCCACATTCCAAATTGCACAACTCACATCCTGTCATTTGCAGAGCAGAATGGAGAATGAAAAGCCATGCCATCAACAACATCATTACTTGCTGCCATATTTCACAATGCACAACTCACATACTGTCATTTTCAGAGAAAAATGCAGCACAAATGGGCATGGCATCATTGGCATCACCACTCTCTGCCACAACACAATGCACAACTTACTCTCTGTCATTTCCAAAGCAGAATGGAGAATGATGGTCATGGCATTATCTGCTTTACTAGAAGTCTCAACCATATGATATTGCAGAACTCACATGCTGTCATTTCCCAAGCAAAATGAAGTATCCTCAGTCAATACAATTTTTACACCTTTTCTGCACTAAGCACTCACTTTCTAAATCAATCCATTGAGATGATCATAATTAGCATACATTTATATGAACAGCATCTCACCCAAAAGTGTGGAAACCATCTTGCCAGTTTTTTAGGATCCATAATGTCCAAGTTGTGAACAGGAAGTGTAGATTGATGCAACTTGTCTATGAGAGATGTGACCCTTTTTGCATATCATAGCATTAAGCTCTGTGGAATATTTAACTTTCAGCACATACTCCTCAACTGCATATCTAATGCACAGTGCTATGTTTGTTTCCTGGGCAGTGACAAGTAGCATTTGCAAAGCCTCCTCATTCAAAGCTCCTGCAGTATTTTCCAGCAGTAGGTCACATCCCTGGTGTGATTTGTGCATCCCTTGCCAGTGCACACATGCAAATTTCATTGGTGGAATTGTTTGAAAATAGAATACATACCTTCAATCCGCACACTACACTTTGGTGCATGTTTCAATTGAGAGAGACGACCCCATACATTAGCATTCTGAAAAATGCCATCCACCAGCTGTGGTGCCTTTGCCAGCCTCTCCTCAAGTGGCAGCTTTGGATTATCACTGGAGAGTTTGCTCATGGCAACAGCCAATAATGCATCAAACTTAGTGAACAACACGATAACTGGCACTGGTACTATGCCGTGAGCTCCGAAAAAACGTCACAAAAAATGAACTCACCATTTCTAGTATCACACTCATCAAAAAACTTTTCCTCAGAGCGTTGGATTGCCCGTCCCAATTTATCCATCGGGATACAGTACCTATACAGCGTAACAACTACTAGTCGATGTCTATTTTTCGCGCTGTTCAAGCTCTTACCAGATGGCATGAATACGTTTCTTGAGATGTGTTGTGTTTGCACGATCAGCGATGAACTCCTTCAGTTGATGGAATTCATCTACAGAACCCGCTTCGAAGCCCCGCGAGTCATGGAAAACAAATTTGTCGTTGCTCCGGAAAATCAATTCATTCTCGATCTTGTGCATTCCACGCTAGCGTGTAAAGATGTGCATGATGTTCGAGTCTGGTCGTATGCTACAAGTGATACTAGTACTCACCCCCATGGATCCCTCGACCTGGGTCAGATCGATCTAGTAGTTGCACGGTTTGGTAAACAAGTCATCCATATGTATGAAAAACGGGGACGCACCTTGTTGCCTTCTCCATCATGGACCTCCGGGTTTTCGGTTGTGTTACAGATCGCGCGGAGAACAGTCGTCTTTCCAGCGTTCGCCCGCCCGATGATGAGGATCCTGAAGCGACCAAATTTCTCTCGGATGTTTTCGAAACCGCCTGTCATGTTGTTTGTCTCCATGTCTAGATTTCTAAGCACGAGCGTATCGTTGAATAAACTGTAGAACGTAGTGTTGAAGCAGTAGTAGTCACCGTGAGGACGAGGGAAGGAAGTGGAAGAAGTCCGGTGGTCGATCGATCGCCGGTCATCTAGTACTTCCGACGCCCGCTTCCGGCGGGGTGATCACATGATTCACATCATTCGGAGACCACGTTCGTTTGTCCACAAGCTTCAGTTCCGGAGGTCTGTGGTATTGCTTGTTACTTTTGGCCTTTCCCAATCACACGCCAGTTGTGGTAAAGGCATCACAGTGTCGTAGTACTCAAGGGTGGCGGGTGGTCGATCGGCATTCGGAGAACCATGACGCGTGACTCGGACGGCGGCATCTCGAACGCCTGGCACTGGCAACACGTCGTCTCAGTACTCTCCCTCACAATGCGCATGCATGCAGTGTGGACCGCACCTTTTGCTCATTATCGCCCCATATGCCGACGTCATTGTCCGGCCGTCCTCGCCCTCCCACCTCGCCCTACCTCCACGTCCACAGGTTCGAGTGACACAGTCAACAACGTTTGTGGCGCCGTTAAGGCCCCTATCTTCTCACCCAGGAGATGTCGTCAACTTGGAGTATATTATAATACGCAGACTCAAGTTGATTCCTGGACCCTGTACCAAAATTGCATTTCACTTCAAGCCAAAAGGAGTATGTTTTCATTCCAGCGCCCCGGGGACATTCAACTTTGGAGGTTTCGTTCTTTGGCTTGCGACCAGGCTTGTCGACTAACTGCGCTTGAACCAGAGCATCCGCCGTTGGGGCAGGTCCAGGCGGCGGGCACGTTACCGAAGAATCAGTGGAAGGTGCAGGAGCAGGTATGTACAACGGGCGAGCCCAAAGTGTCTCAGAGCCGGTATCGGCGGTGAACTAGAGAACCCGACCGACGCACTGGTTGAGGACAAGGCACGGGATTCACGACCTTCGTCACCGTCACGATACTGAATCACAACGAGAAAATAGGGCGGTGCCCGATGATCATTCCGTCCTTGGTGTTCGAGTAAGATGTTTATCTATGTGTGGCCGATGTCTTTTGGTCAACCCGAGCACTCTTGCTTGCCGTTCTGCTCTCGCAAGCCTGCGTATCATCAGATTTGATATCCATTTATCATGACAAGACAACGAAAATCGACAGTGCGGTCCTGATGAATCGTAAAAAAATCACTAGACGTGGTGTATAAATGATATCAGTAAATGATAAGTAAACTGAAGATCCAATCATGGCCAAGGTGTATATCACCGACCAAATGCCGAACGACTACTTGTCCCCAAGCCCTGCTGCTGCTCAAAGCTCCTCTTCCGCAACCGCCCGCGCTCGCGTTCTTGACGTCGAGATAGTTGGGGATATGCGGCGCATACATTCACATGTACGTGTCCACTCGCCGTCTGCTATGCGAGAGAGGGTGGCAGCTACACTGAATGTCTCCACGAAGTTGAACAAGGCTGGAGACGCAGCAGACGTTGGCAACACAGCGCTCGTGGAGCTCACTCGGAAGCAGGGCATGAACACCGCTGTTCGGCAGAGCATCTTTGTCATCTTGATGAGCAGCGACGTACGCAGTACCATTTGCACTATGCTGGGTGCCCAACTTTGTTTTTACGTTTTGAATTCCCTCAGGACTATCTGGACTGTGATCGATTGACACCGCTCAACCTGTGCCAGGTGCAACAACGCGAGATCGTCAGCCTTCACTAGTACTGTTGTGGTAACGTGCGTCTCTATCCTCCATCTCGTTCGTCCTCGCCGCATTTTCTAGGAAAAGTCGTACAGCCCGTACTATGCCCTCATCTGCCAGCACCTCTGTCAGCGGTCACACGCGTATGGGATCACGCTCCAGTTCTGCCTATGGGACATTCTTCGGACCTGGGGAGACGAGTGTGGCAGGCGCAGAGATGATTAAAAACGTCAAGGACGGCGACGACGGGAGGTTCGAGCTCAAGACTATGTCGTCGTCGCGCATGAAAAACGTCGCCAAGGCATATGGGTGGTGGATCGCCAAGGAGAATTGCGCCGTCACGATTCTGAAGGTGAGGATTTGAATCGACTTGGCCCCGAGAGGCCGTTGTACCCATCTACGCACATACAGCCCGTCGACTTCACCGTCCTCAAGCCACAAAATCTCGGACTTTTTTAAAACTGTTCGTACAGATTACGAATATTCACAGCGAGTCAAACCTCGTCGCCCGCGCTGACGGACTCCGCCGACGAGCAAACGTCGCGCAATTGAGGGTTGGTCGAGAAGATATTTTCCAAGGCGACCGAAATCGAGAACTTGGGTGTTGGACTCATATTTTTCCTCTCAAACGCGTTCAGAGGAGAAGAGGGATTGATCAAGTGGGCGAGTGGGGTGGTGAGGGAATTACTGCAGACCGGGATGAACGAGATTCCGAGGCTGTGAGGTGACGGTTTTGGTAGATTACGACAAGTAGCGTATATCGATCTAAATTGAGCTGCGCATTGCAATGCGAGCCACATCGCGGAATGCTACAGCTAACGGCTAACGAACAGACGGTGACTACTTCTGGAAAGCAATAGTTGTATATGAACTTCCGCTCTTCCCTTCTCCAGATGCGCAATCGATCCAAAATGGCGAGTTCACTCGATCTGCGACTTTTCGGCATCTGCAATGTCCCTTGCCTCCCTGGTAAGGCGTCCTATATTGTGTATGGTGCGACTGATCGCGGTTGTGAGGGTTGGAGAAGGAGCGGGATCTGCAGAAGAGTGTGTGCTGGGCAACCCGAGAGAGCTTACTAGGGAACGACGGATGTTGGAGAGGGAACGGGATCCGACCCTTGATAGCGATGACCCCATCCTGCGTGGACTACCACCTGCCATGCTCTTGCGACCGCGACGGTTTTCGCCATTCTCGGGGAGATGGGAATGATCCGACTGCAATTGCGACTCTGCCGTGGACCCTGGACAGAGGGAGGAAAAAGTACACGAGATAGGGCTCTGCGCGAATATGAGTGAAGGAGAACAGTTGATTGGACCAGATACGACTATCAGGGCAGGGGTGACTGGTGCTTGTTCCGAGGGGTCCTCGTGCAGAACCTCGAGACCGGAAGAGGCTGAAAATGGAGGGACAGAACTGGAAATGGAAGGTCTGCCCAGGGAAGGTGATCTGCCTTCGCCGGATTGGTACCGAACGTCGATTTCGGAAAGAGCAGAAGGTGGGGTAGATGGGGGATGGGTTGCCGTGTCCTCCAAGTGCGGGGTAGCCGAGGGTGCAAGATCCGAGTTGGCGCTGTCTGATGAACGGTTCTTCGCCAGCCAGGTTTCCTTGAGCCGTTCGGCTTCGCTTAGGCCGTGTACATCGATGCAGCTAGAAAGCGAGGGAACAGTGCCGAGACGTTCGTCTGCCTCACGTTCTTGCTGGCTCAAATCTTTGCGAGGAGGGCGGAGACCGCGTTCTCGGAGGGCAGCCTCTCGATGTTCTTTGGAGATGAATCCATTTGGGAGGGTTGGCGAGAGAGGTATTGGAGGGGAACGAGGACCAGGGTCGGTGTTGACGGGTACGGATGGGCGAGAGTGGAAACCTTGGGAAGGTTTGGAGATATGGAGTTTCGAGGTCATCAAAGTTGACTTTGTGGGGGGTTGGAGGTCCCTAGAACGGGGAAGAGGAAATTAAAACGAACCTGTGTTTGGGTCGCTGAGCGGCAGGACATCCACAAATATAGAATACCGCCGTTGCCGACGAGAAATGGTTTGCCCCTGCGTTTTTTTACGATCGAGCTGTGGTTCCTGCTCATCGGTTTCAAAAGGAAAATGGAGACTCTTCCAAAACGGAAACCTACCAAACTTCTGACACGCCCCTACCACTGACTCAGGCCCTGTCCGACGTGTCCTACGCCATCCTCGAGCCAAGCACGTTGCAAAAAATAATAAGTCTCCATGACAGAGACGGAACAGTCATGGCAGCAGGCGCGGAGGTTGACAACGCATCCGTCCGACGCTTCACAGGCAGAGGACAATGGCTGGATCAGAGATGAACTGTGCGTTCCCGTCTTATCGCGTCGCGTCCTAGTACACCGACCACTCTGGACAGGTTCAAACTGCGTATGCGTCCAAAGTCTATGAAGCTCAACATGAACGGAATGCGCCTCAGCCCCGTGTTCGGCGATTTTCTCCGATACCTGTTCCGCTGCGCTTGTAGCTTCATCATCGATATCCACGCCAACGGAAAAGCCCTCTGGCAGCCCGTCGAACACTCCATCGAGTTCGTCCTCAGTCACCCCAACGGCTGGGAGGGCGCACAACAGACCAGGATGCGTCATGCTGCTGTTTATGGTGGTCTCATTCCCGACACAGACGAGGGTCGCGCCCGGATTCGCTTTGTCACAGAGGGCGAAGCTGGTCTCCGCGTCTGCATCCAGGGTGGACTTGCGGCCGATGTCCTTTCCGTACGTTGAACTTCCCGCGAGTCGTGAAATCATACTCATCCCCTCCTAGAATCCATCCAGGCATGGCTTTCTCGTGGCAGACGCAGGCGGTGGTATCAGCTCTTACGCAATGCGGGGCACGAGTCCGCTCGTCATCCAGGAAGTCGCACTGTTTGTTTCTCTCTCTGAAGCGTCATCCATCTTTCTAAATCAGGATTGATAGGTATATTTGCAGGCTCGGTGTTCGTCAGTCGGAGGGCGAGAGAGTTCTTAGCAGATATGGCTCATGCAATGTTACTAATCCCTCGACGAGCCTCATAAGCATACATGGACACTCAAGAACTCCAGATAAGTATGGAACTGCCGATTCCATAGAGAACATCACCAAACGATTCGACAAGACCACTAAACGATTGTTCCCCTACAAGAATGGGGACCAACGGGTCGCCTTTGGTTCTCCGCTCGACAAGGACCTCTCTGTGGGGATACGCGGCAGATCTCTCAAGCTTACTGGGTAGGTTCCTTTCCCCCCACTGTGGCTTCTCAGTTCACAAACCCCCAGTACGGAGCGGACGGAGTCCTTGGCTTCTACTGTGATCACCACGTCTCGGTTAGAGTGTCAAAGTTCATGTATGGCGTGGGATACCTGCACGAGCTACTCTCCCTGACGCGTTTGATTGCATTCTCACAAGAGTACGGCTTTCCATTCTGTCCCCTCTTCCGTCCTCCTATTCATCATCGTCCGCTGCCACAGAGTGTGAAAGTGAGAAGGAGTCTTCAAACGCAAACACTGCACTGAACTGACGAACCTACGCACCCTGTCCGTGTTTCAAGTGGAGATATACCTGTTATCGCGTCAGCGATACGATCCCTCCGTTGATCCTTCGGCTTCATGGTGAGAATCTTGATGAATGATGTTTGTCTCTCACAACTAACCTCACCCTTTTTAGAGGAATACTCACCCTCTCTCTTGTTCGCGCAGAGCTCTCGCCGCTCAGCGGCAGCGCCAAGCCCAAGTCGGGTCGGAACGGCAAGACTTACTGGTCCATCGTCTTCAGAGTCGAGATCTATTTCGGCCTGACAGAGTCCAAGGCACGGATCAAATGGAACAATACGTTCGTGTTCACTCTGTCCGACGACGCCGCATTTTTAACCGATCATTTCATCTCATCACAGGGCGTGACCAAGTAGTGAGCCCCGTTCCGTCGCCATGCCACCGTTTCCCATTGTACTGACCCAGAGTCTCTTCTTTCTCAACAGTGGCCCTGCGTCCATCGTGTACATGAAACCGGTCACCGTGCCGACGAAGACGAACCCGATCTACTCCGAAGACGACTTTGGCCCCTCTCGTTCCGTGTTGTCAAGGGCTTCTTCAGGTCGACTCGATATGGTGTTCGTGAACGCGGTCAGCCACAGTCGATTCGTATGCTCGTCCCATTCTCGATCGCAATCTTGTCACCAGTCTCAGGTGCCACAGTCACCTCGGGCACCGCAGCCGCAGCCACAACCACCACCGCCACCGCCACCCCAGGCCCAGGCACACACACACTCGCACTTGCACTTGCATGGCCACCAACAGTCCACACACTCGGAGCGCACCACGCGAGAGTACGAACGCAAACGCACGGTTTCTAGCTCTGCCTCGCGCGTCTCCTCATCCACGACGCACGTCGAGCGCGACTGCAAGGTCTCTTCGGCGTCCAAGCTCTTGAGTTCGCATGCGTCGCAGTCGGAGAGGGAGAGGTGAGCGAAGGAGGTGGGCGGCAATGGAAAGGGATCGGGCTGAGAAGGAGAGGGTGACGGCTGAGAGAGAGGGGCTCGAGAGGGAGAGAATCGAGCGCGAGAAGGTTTAGAGGGAAGGGATCGAAAGGGTGCGGATCAAACGGATCAAACGGGAGAGGACCCAGAGAAAAGCTGTGGAATGAGCTGAGCGAGAGAGGGTTGAGTGGGAGAAGGCTGAGCGGGAATAGGCCGAGCGAGAGAGGATCGCTGCTGCCGCTGCCGCCTCTGCTGCTCCCCTTCCACTACAAACGGACAAGAAGGATACGAACAAGTTGACCCCGCCAATCGACCTCGCCGACACGATGGTTGGCACAGTCCAGGACAGCTCGCTAATGAGCTCAACTCTGTCTGGGGGTCGCAGTCCAAGGCCGTCACCCCCGCTGCATCTCCTTTCCCGTCTACAACGCGATCCGTGGGCCCTACAACGCCCCGGACCGAATTCCCGGAGCCAGCCAAGCCCGAATCGACCACGACAACGTTCGGCGAGACTCAGAGCACGTTCTTTTCGGAGACCATCAAGGAGGTGAAGGAGACGGTGGAACTGGCCGTCAATGTGACCCACATGCAAGGGGACGTGTGCAACCAGAAGACCCAGCACCGGGACACATGCCCGTGGACACGGTTGTGACCACTGAGACGAGCGTCACGACGGAAGTATTCGAGAAGGTCATCAAGGCCGAGGATACCACGACGACGAGTTCGACGACAGCTACGGCGACGGTGGCGGCGGTTGGTGCTGCTGGCGTGGTCGATGCGGTGGACACGACGGATGGTGGTGCCGGAGGTGGGAGTGTGGACATGACCAAGGCCTTTGTTTGATCTAAAATAAATCAACTGTTCTTTGCTCAAATTGTTGACATGAACCCCAAGTTTATGGAAGCTAAGAGGGATGTGGTTACTGGTAGGTGGAGCAAGGGATTACAATGACCTGTCATCACACAGAACTTTGGGGGAAAGTGGAATAAATGATGCTGCAGTTGTCACAACCACAGGCCCAACTCTGAATGCAGAATCAGAAGGCATACATGCAGAGCCACTGGCATATACCAGTGCCATTTATGGGGCAGCAGGCAACTTGAAGATAGGCATGATGGTGAATTGGTGATGACTAACACAAAGACAATAGTGCCAGGACAAGCAAGACTGCCACAACTTCCAAATGGTAACAATTTAATCCCTCTAGTTGTACTGGGCAGAGACCAGTCCTTCCAGTTTTCAAATTTCAGGGATGATCATAATCTTTTTGCTGCTGTCTATGCTTATTTTGGACATGTAAATTGTGATGGAATATAGACTACATATGCTTAGTCTAGACACTGCAGAGGTCCAGTTTCATGTCTCCATATGTGCAATATTAAATTCATGAACCAATTCACATGCATGAAACATGACTGATGGTTTTTTATATAGATTCTTGGCTGTTTCAACTATCTTTCTTTGCCCTTTTGTCATCTATCTTTCTTCTTCAAAACAACTTGATGTTCTGACTTCCATACTGGATGAGGAGTTCATTAAATTTCTGAGACTCCTGAGAGTGGAGGGTTGTTAGATGAAAAAAAAAAAGATATGCTGAACATACTGATCCGATTCTGAAGAATGACATTCATAATCATCTCTACCTTTTCTTCTTTGGATGCTTTGCCATACTGATCAAAAATCTCCTTCATAGCTAATTTCACCTTTCTGGGTATGTTTGATGCCTTGTACTTTTGAGCAGCAGATAGCAGTGGTTCAGAATCCACTTGATGGAAAAGATGGAAAGAATGCTCCAGAATGAGCAGTGTATCTAAATTATAATTGATTTTGTTGTGTTGTATTTCTAAAAATAATTTGGGAGAGAACAAAGGAACATACCAGTACTAGTTAGAAGGATTTGCTGCCATGTACCCAGATTCCTCTATGATTGTCAATTTTATGTTGATACAAAATGAAATTAATGAGGAATTTACAATACTATGAGGCTTGAGAATAGAAGATTTCTCAGCAGCAATATAGGACTGAATAATAAAAGATTAGAACCAAAGACAATAGAATAAATTCACATACTTTATTATGAATAATCTAATATTAACACAGTGAATTGAAATATGTGAACAAAATCAGGTAATCATGAAAATAAATTCACTGTCTATAAATAAATGAATATTGTGGTCAATATTGAATTGAAACAATAAACACTTACAGACTAGAATTGATGTAAATTATTATTATTTGATTATGGATCAGATATCAATATTGTATCACAATAGCAGTGAATAACTTACATCCTGCAAGTAATAAAATAAGGGTTGAAGTACCATATGTATACATTGAGTGTAATGTATGCTGCCAAATAATATACAATAACTTACAGCCTTGAAATCATTCAATGATTAGTAAACAAAAGAGTCCAATTAAAACAAACAATATACAGCCTACCTTCTATGAAGGATTCAAGTTACTGATCATTAGTATAATAATGCTTGACCAAATTTTATATATACCTTCTATAACCATTCAAAAATGAATAATTGAAATGTTATGATGACTCCATGGTAAAAAAAATTACTCACAGTCTGTGATAAATAAAACACAAGGAGATAAATATAAATATTAGGTATAAATTATAATAACAATAAAAAGCTCACCAACTGAATAAACCAGAATAAGAGGGAGTTCAAAACATGCATGAATAATACGGTGAGCAACACACCTTCTACAAATGAACAGAATAATAATAATAATGATTGTGTTAACTTGTGGTGTGAAAAATATCAGACAATCTCCAACCCACATACTGTGATTTGAAAGTAAAAGAATCACATCAAATTATCATTGTGTAAATCATTCCATAATGCACAACTCACAAACTGTCATTTCCAAACCAGAATGGAGAATGAATGGACATGGCATCATCAGCATCACCACTCTCTGCCACATTCCATAATGCACAACTCACATCCTGTCATTTCCAAACCAG